>JAOTRI020127643.1:0-11658 GCA_028564885.2 Zoanthus sanctaehelenae
ACCACGCTGGCAACGCAGCCGGACAATGTTATATAGATGGTAACTGTAGGGGTTCCCAGGGCGATATTTTTCTATTTTGGTGGTTTCTATGGTTGCAGATCTTCTTGCTTTTTGCAGGTCTGGCTAATTCACGGGAACCATCGCTTGCGGTTACGTGTTGGTTTCAAGATGGCAAAATGACCAAACCGAAAAATGGTTTCCGTAGGTGATATGTACAGAATCAGTTGTATAAATTTGTACAAATAAAAATGATATTGCAAACTGTTAAAACATAAAGTATGACCAACAGAAGAAGGGAGAACAGATTAAATACACCAAATTAATTAATAACGTCTAAATAATACGCATCCTGCATTCTGATTGGTTACTCTACTAAAAGTCTATTTGTGCTAGCCGTCTAGTATAGAAAAGATGGCTGATCAAAATAGTAATGAGCATCATTTTGAGCTATAATATCAGAGGATTTCATCGATAATTTAATTTGTACATCCTATTTTGACCGATTATTAGGTTTATACTAATATAAAACAAATAGACCTCTCGGCCTCATGGATTACAAGTTTGAAGAGATCATTCTACTTACATTCTTTTTTGACCGATTAGTAGGTTTATACTATAACAATTCGACCTCTCTGCCTCATGGATTACAAGTTTGAAAAGCCATCAACTCATAGTCCATGCGTCTTTGAGGTCTAAATGTTAAGCCGCTGTTACACGTTGAAACTTTCAACTGAATCTCGTGTGCAACAACAATGCGAAACAAGTTTCACCAGGCGTGGCACCGTGTAACATGGTTGGTTTCGTGAAACTTTTGATTTTCCGTTGCGAGACAGGTTTCATGAAAAGTAGAATTGCTTTCTACTTCTGTGAAACTGCAACAGTTGCATCGTCTGAAGTTGCGATAAAAACAGGAGTTTCAACGTGTAACATCGCTTTGTAAAACTGGTCTCGCTCAGTCTTGTTATGCCACGCTGTGCAAGCCAATCACAAACCAGAACAGCATGCTGGTCATGTAAGTTTCAAGCTTTGATGTTACACGGTACAACGCCAGGTGAAACTTGTTTCGCATTGCTGTTTCACACAAGTTTCAGCGAAAAGTTTCAACGTGTAACGGCGGCTTTCGTTGTAACAAATAATCTATCGATTTCTATAACTAACAGTTCTAAATGTGATTAAAAGATGCAATGCTTGCTTACTCGGTTACTAAGATTCCAACTCGACATTTTTTTTTAAAAAAAAATCCACTTTTTAAAATACTCTTGATTCCCTTTTGTATGCATTTGTACCATACTCGTCGAACCATTCAAGATCCACGTTAGAAATGTCACTTTGTTCCACTTAATTTGGTGATTAGTGATTGGATATTTATTTCCGAACTAAGTCAGTAGTCCACAAAGCATTAACCCTAACTATCTAAATTGTTAGAAAATGTTGATGATGAACGGGGATTTTTCAAGTGACCCAAATACAAAATCAAAGGTATCCTGTGGTAAGGTCGTAAGAAGCTGTGTCAGGGAGCTGTTGTATCTTGACTGTTGTTTATTGATGGATACACTGTACGCGTGATCAACCACAAGTGGTGGTTTGCTGAAATTATGTACCGAACACTTAAATATCACGTGGCATATTGAACGTCTTTTATTGGTAACCAAATACGAGCATTCTTACAGCCCCTTTAACAAAAGCAGGAATGTGCCTATCGAACTTGAGACGATTGGAAATCAATTACAAATTTCTACTGTTTACGTCTGACATCCTGATTCCCCACCAACTCCGACAGCTCTCCACGAGCTAAAAATCACAGTCTTATAGTTACAATCCCTACCGTTTCCCGAAAACTAAAGCATGCTCAATGTCAGTTGTCACCTACACTTCGGGAGATAATTGTTAACTGTACTGCTGTTAGAAACTGCTGCTCTTTTACCTGCCATGAAAGCCGTTGTGCGAAATATTTGCTGCACAGTAATCTGTGTCATTGGTGATAAGTTAAAATGGGTATAGTGCGACATCACAATTCCACAGAAAAGGATGGCCATGATACCTAAGGAATAATACATATATGGCTTTACCATTTTAAAACTAAATATAAGTTTTACTCAGTTTCAATTCCATATACGCTATAAAAAACTTAAACCTCTAACTGTATAATAAACTCTTGCAGATGAGATTCTCATTGAAAATAGCGAAAATTTCAAAATTATTCACATTGTCCATCAAATCTGTAAATGATGAAGCAAATAACAGCGACTGTAAAACCTGGTTAACACTGATATGAAAAACGCATATTGCCGTCATATAATTAATATTACCAAAGCTTATCTAGTAAGTCATGAATATATCACCACCACCACCAAACTCACTATCATCAGCATCATTTTCACTATCATCACCTACATCTACATCACCATCAACTTCATCAACATTATCATCATCAACATTATCATCATCAACACATCATCAACATTATTATCATCATCATTATCATCACCATCATCATAAACATTAATATTATCATCATCATCAAGATTATCATCAAGACTATCATCACCATCATCATCAACATTATCACCACTATCAACAACATAATCATCATCATCATCATCATTACCACCACCATCATCATGATCGAAATCATCTTCATCATCAATATCCTCAACATAATCATGTTACCTTGCACATTCATTCATTCAATCCCGAGATTGTGACTTAACTCCGCATTACTAATCAACCTGAAAGGGGGATAACAGTTCACCACAGATATATCACGTAAGTCCACAATACCAAATTTTAGCAAGATACGAAGCCAAGAGTTCAAGTTCTAACCAATCCATTATCCTCACTCCTAAAACTTTTTGATTCTGAAATAGTTTCCACAAGTTAACCTCTACCGAAAACATTGAATCTAATCAGGTACCAAGAAAATCTAAAAAACAACTTGAATGATGAACTTTATTGAAATCTTACCTGATAGTTTTAACCCCTCTGCTAGTCCGTAAGGTGCATAAGAGAATATTAACATCATTCCTAATTCCAATGATGGATTTCTGCTCAGGTTTACATGCTTTAAAAGGTGAGTTTGTCAAGGAAAGCACTGTAAATGTTGACTTTACCAAACATTGCAGTAAATAACTACCGTAAAACATTAATAGAATAAAAGATACTTTTCATTAAAAATACGAATAAAAATTTGTGGCTTGAGAAGTAGAAGAAGCAGTTCATTCTCGTCATTTTCGTCATCATCATCAATATTAGCACTAGTTGAGACGCTAGTCTTGAAGCTACCACACTAATCATCACCACCATCATCACCGTCAATTCTATCTTCGCCATAATCACTATCACTATTGTTATCATCATCCAACACGCCATGACCATTAACACCACAGCACCATCATCATAACAATTACCTTTGCAAAACATCAAGATTATCATCAACATGAGCACTTCAGCACCATGATCATTACCATTACTTTTATCACGATCATCAGTATCAAAGTCACATGAACATCAACACGCCTGCATCAATCATTATCACCATCACTACTACTATTACCACAACCACCATTAACATCACCAACCAAAATAAAAAAATATATTATTATCAACATTACCACTATTATTGTCACCATATCAATCATCACTGACCATAATGAATATTATAGTTATCCCAATCAACATAGTCACTTCCACACCAACATCATAAGTTTTCTACAACATCACCATAACCATTACTGTAATCGACATTAAATTCACCATGAAGATCACAATCATCACGACCATTACGATCATCAAAATCATCATTATCAATTGATAATACCACGAAAACTGCGAATATCAACAGAATCATCGCCATCAAAACACAGACATGGTTTATATGTGTCTTCAGTTTAACAGAAATAATGAAAACAAACATTTCAATATTACTACTTGATTGCATTTAAAAGGACTACCCATTATTTTCCCTTTAGTTCAAACATTGTACTGTAAGGATATCAAAGCACTAGCAAGAGCAAACACAATTCCTATTGCTGCTGAACCAAAAAACATGACTAAGAAAGTTCCACAAGAAGAGAAGAATGCATATGATCCACTGCTAGTTGCGTATTGCGCCTCCATAGCCAGGACAGTGCTGTAGAAACACGAGAGATTAGATCTAGTTTTCAATGAAGCTGGCATCAATATGTCAGACCAAAAGTTATTTCTAATATAAATTCGTTATGTCTATGCTCACTTCTTTGCTATACATAGAAAAACGAGGGGCAACCAGAACTACTGTTCATAACAACATAACTGAAGTTTTAAGAAAAAGTCAATATTCTAAACTGAACTTAAACTTTTAAACAATTCACTCTTTTCAAAGGTTAAATTGATTTGATCCTAGAATTAATTTAAGGAAAACAAGTTAACTAACTTTGTCAGTACAATCGACACTGCATCATTAAGAACGCTTTCCCCAAAGACCAACATGTTTAATGTTGGATCAACATCAAGAGCGTGGAATATAGCAAGTGTAGCAACCGGATCCACTGCTGATATCAGTGAGCCAAAAGCAAAACTGAAAAAGTGAAATAGGCAAATAATTACTCATAAAAAAGGGTGTAGTAGATATAAGGCGGTGTTTACATGATGCCGGATTGAGATTCATCTTGGTAGGAGCTCCATACAAATCACTGCATTTGTTTACATGACAATTCAAAACGTTTAACACTGGAATGATTCATTCAGGAATTAACTCATCCAGGTTCTCACGCCGGATTGAAATTTTCAATCCATAATGAAATCCGAGCTCAGTTTGTTCCAGTGTCATGTAAAGACTGTATCAGATCATACCAGTATAATCAAAGGTATCCTGTGGCAAGCTCGTGGAGTAAGTAAGATACTGTGTCAGGGATTTGTTGCATCTTGACTGTTGTTCATTGATTAATATACTGTACACGTGATTAACCACGTGTGCTGGTTTGCCGAAGCCATATAACGAACACTGTTCAAATATTGAACGTCTTTTATTGGTAGTGAATACGGTAAGACCATTCCTACAAATTTTCTATTGTTTACACCTGACATCGTGATTCCCCAACCATCCCGATAGCTCTCATCGAGCAAAAAATGGCTGCAAAATTGCACTTCTGACAAACTGGAAAGAACAGAGTGTGCGAAGTACACCTTAAAGTTCAATATTTCCACCTCATTCTGGTACATTTTAAACTTTTTCATGTAAACACGTAACTGATTCTATTTTTGTTCCAGAATGGACCTCAAGCTGGCATCATGCAAACACAACTGTTAGAAATCGCTTAAAGAGGTTATGTTATCCTGCAGCAGATGGCTGTATAAGATGTGCTTTCAATGCTTCTCAAAAAGCTACAATGGCTGCCCAAATTACCAACAGGAATTTAATGGATTATAATACTTGGAAATAGGCAGAGTTTTTCCAAGACAAACAAAGTTAATGAGTTGTTCTTACCTTTCTATTGCTGATAGTTGAAATGCTATACCTCCCTATAAAACCAAGAGCAAGCCAGTTTTAAGTTTGATTGACCTTCAGTTTTTCCTGAACCACAATGTAAATTTGAAACATAATCATTGAATATATCACATAGCAAGCGATCAACCTAAAATAGTTACTCTTAAATAAATATTCTTTCTATCTTTCAAGATGACACACCCATCTTTTCATCTTATTTTTAGTAACACCTAAATGAATGCCATTTAAAACATCACTAAATAAAATTGTAATTAAAGGTAAATACAGCAAAATAAAAACATAACTACAAACTAAGGTACAAACACTGACCTTTCCCAGAAGATAAATTCCTCCACCAATAATCAAGGCCGATAAAACTGTTCCAAACACAGCAAAGACTAAAATAGACCCAATATTGGCAAAAAAATTACCCTAAAAGATTAAATGAACATTATTATTGATCAATATTCTCAATCTCTAAAAATTAACATTTTGTTATAATCAAGAGCAAAAACATTTGTATATACTTATTAAAATTCTTACAGAAAGAAAAGTTCTACATTTCATCTATAAGATTAAAAAATGACAAATTATAGTGACTGTAAAATGATACGATCACAAAGGATAGTATTTTTTCTCATTGTAGCTACCTTATGCAAGGAATATCCTGACTCAAATATTATTGGGGGAAGAAGAATTAAAAAGAATGCTGTTGGGTTGAAATGCTCTTCATGCTGTAAAATGGACAAAATAAATCAAATTAATAAAATTATAGAACTAAATTCTTTTTAAAACTAACTACATAGAAAAATAAACGATAATAACTGCATTTCGACCATTTCTTGTAGCCATTCTCAGGCCCGTAGCCAGGGTTTTTTGGGGGGTTCGGGTGAACCCCTTTTTTTTGGCAACCCCCCCTTTGGCCAGCGACCCCCCTTTGGCCAGCAACCCCCCTTAGCAAAAATCAAACCTATTGTAATTTGTTACAGACTTGCACGGCATTTTTGCATTGTTTATTACTAGCGTTCGAGCCGTTTCCTGGTCGTACGTGTTTGTAGCCTCATGAGTAATGAATATTAATAAGGCTTGTTGTCTAGGCAATTTGACCAATCACTTCGCCCCTTAACCCCACTGGGGCCCTTAGGCGGGCCCCTGGACCCCATGCCCAGAACTCCCCCTCGAAGTATCCTGGCTACGGGCCTGATTCTCAACACTTAACTAATATGCAAATAACTTATAATCATGTGAAAACAATCTTTCAACTCAACAAAATATTGATTGGTTGTTGAGCAGGGCTTGATTTGGGGCCAGCTGACTTCTAAGATTTTAGATTTGGTCACCAGCACAGAAATACAGTAACCACAGTGACTAGACTAGCACCACAAGCGAAAAGTTAGTTGCTAGTGGACCAAATGAAGTTGCACTGGCAACCCCACAGGTTGCAACAACAAGCCCTGTTGAATGATGGATTTTTAAATTTTATGTACAACATTTCATAAAGAATTAAAAAGTAAAAAAACCTACTTTGTACAGCTACTCTAAAATTTGAGGTTAAATATTAAAAGTATATGTATGTATGTTGATAGGTAGGTTGGTACCGGTAGGTATGGTGACAAAATTTACCTATTCTCTTTTTGTACATACTTGATACTTTATTGTGACTAAGTTTACCTATTCTCTTTATGTACATACTTAATACTTTACTGTGACAAAATTTACCTATTCTTTTTATGTACATACTTGATACTTTACTGTGACTAAATTTACCTATTCTTTTTATGTACATACTTGATACTTTACTGTGACTAAATTTTCCTATTCTCTTTATGTACAGTACATACTTGGTACTTTACTGACAATGATACGGTACTAAAATAAAACTGTTTGTAAACTTTAAATCAATATAAGAGTTTGGATTTAGCACAGTGAAAAATAACAAATCTGCTCAGATTTGCTTAACTATCTGTCTGTGTTAAATATCATTATAACATTACTAAATAATTGTATGTCAACTGGACTCTTGAGTCTTTAATCACTTCAGTAACAGCTCAGAATTCCATTTTATCTTTAAACCAAGTTATGTCTACTTTTCTCTTCTGACCGAGTTTTGTCTACTTTTTTCTTCTGACCAAGTTTGTCTACTCTTCTCTTCTGATACAGACAAAGAATGAACAACTTCCCATTCAGGACATAAAAGTTGTAAAAGTTTATCGTCCGGACACTTCATTTAAGGTACAGGAGCCGATATGTTTGAGAATAATTTCTTTTGATTGTTTTTAACTGTATCTACTTAAATAAACATTATAATAAATAAATAATACTTTATTTAACGTCACTTGCGAAGGAAATAGTTGCCCATTCTTCCTAGCCAGAGGCTAATGTTTAATCGCTCAGCGGCTCAGATCTTGGCGTCAAAGTCAAATCTAATATAACTCATTTAATTATCTTTTGTAGACATGCAAAGTTGAACCTGATTTTCTAATTTCAGATTTATTAAGGTGAGTTCGCTATTGATGAGTTATTTCATGACCTATAGTTTTTGTACTGTGCCGTTTCATTTTTGTGTTTGAAATTCAAGCAAATTCTTGATTAGTTAAATATTGTACACCTCTAAACTGAAACTAGAATTGTAGGTGTTTTGGCATAGGAAAATGTCAATTTTGATCAGAACTCCTCGGTTATAACCAGATCAAAACACTTGAAATGATGCCAAACAATTAACTTTTTTGTCAGTTAATACCTGGGCAGTACTTTTTGCATTTGGTATCAAGGTTTCCTAAAAGGTCGTCCCTTGTTCCACATCTCTGGGAATGGTCGTGATAAGCTGCCTACACCGTTTTCTATCCTCTGCCACATCCTTCATGATGTTAAGTTTCTTGCCTTCTTCCACTACTGTACCTTACTCCAGGTCTACTTTGGTATACCTACTAGCCTTCTACCTTCCACCTTAGGCTCCATGGCTCATCCAGTGTAAGTATGCTAATCTCATCCCTATTATAAACATGTCAACCTCATTTCTTAATCTCTGCTTGAGGTTCTTCTCCACAGATCTTCTTCTGACCTCTTCAATAGTCCAGTTATCCTTTCCTGCCTTCAGTGACCACAACTTGCTAGAAGTCCTTCACTTTGTGGCCATATTTCCACGGCATATAGCAATGCAGGCCAGACACACAGAATAAACCTTCCTTCTTTCCATTCATGGAATGCTCTGGTTCACTACAAAAATCACCAATTGTCTCAATTTTTTTCAAGCACTAAAAATTAACATCCTATCCCTTACTGCCAATTCTAGCCAAATCACATTACAAAAATAATCTGTGTCCCATCTTCAATTTTTGTGGAACTGCTATAACATCCCTCACACATGTTGGATGTTTATATATCCTGCTCTTCTCGTACTGCTCCCGTTGCTTCCTGTATTTTATTACTACCAAAAATAGCAGAGGACGTTGTGTCGACACTCCTATACCAAACTCATTGGAAGTACCTGTCACCTGACCCTTGACCTTGCATTTCTATAATGACATTCAGACTCTTTCTGACATCTTAAGCCCCGTCGAATTGCTTCAATTCCATAAGCACATGATGAAAGGCCTTCTATACATCAACCGTGACAAGAAAAAGCACTTTGTTTCTTGCTCCCAGCTTTTTCTGCAATTGTCTCAATCCAAAAATTGCATCTACAGTGGACTTACCTGGCTGGAATCCAAACTGATTCTCGTAAATCTTCACAAAATTGTCATTCCTTTATTGTTGTACAACAATTGGATATCTTACGTTTATATACTATTGTGGTATATGTTGAGAGAGGATATTACACGCTGGCATGAACATACGAAGTATATGAACTCTTGGTCTTCTGCTCTGGATCCTCGCCAGGAAACTCAATTTGCTGTGCAATGGATTCACAAACCTAAAAAGCTCTTTCACTTCAATTCCTCGTACAGTTAATTCTTTCTTGGCTTCTTCTTCTCCTTAAACATTTTTCTTTTGGTTTTCTTTTTTTCTTTCTTCCAAACCGTCTTTTACCTTCCCTAATTGTACATCAACCCACACTGAACTAACTGTGCCGAGTCAAGCATGCCTTTTCTGGTATCACTTTGCAGCTGTTCATTCAAACTTCCTTGGTACTACACAACACATAATCTAACATGGCAGTTTCATTTTACCTGCACCATAAAATGTCCTCCACAGGAATCTATGTGCAACTGGGATCCACTGGTATCATTTGCTCGACCAACAATGTTAAAATTACCTAATAAAAGTAGAATTAAATAAAATATTAAGCACTCATCTGCCTAAAAGACAATTAAATCAGCGTGGTCCGACTTTTATACCAACCAATAAATACTGTATATGACTCTAACAATCTAATTGCATGTAGAGGTTAATGTAAATATTATCAGCGATTTTAACTTTTTTTATTCATTTTTGTTACTGAGTTATTTTGATTCAAACATACTTTTTTGCCGTATTTATAGACAATACACAAAGCATAAGAGTTTTCGTGGTGCTCACATTGGCATAGAAATACTAGAACTCTCAGAAGAATCATCAGATGGTTCTGGTAAGTTAAATTTTATTTTGATACTGTAAAACCTTGATTATTGCTTTTTTTTATTGTGAAACACTTTATAGTACTGATGTTAAGTTTACTCAAAGTTGTTAGAGGACTGGAAACTTAGCTAACTACAAATAAGATTAAAATGTTTCGTTGTTTCATGTTGATACTGATCTCTTGTTTTAGGTGTGATACATTGATAGTGTATTTTCCATTTGGTCATTTACATTTCGCAGCCTTTAATTTTTTGTGCATAGTTAATGTCATACCGTACATCAATAGGGAAAAGGACAGTAAAAGAACAAAAAAAATTATCTAGTTTTTTACACTAATCTTTAAAACTTTGCTTATCAGTCGTATACATTTTGATTATCTTTTCTATAGTGTACCAGAGAAAAATTTCAATTCGATAGACAACTACTGAGAAAAAGCTTAATAAATAGAAAGAAAAATAATATTTGTTTTAAAAGTTATATGGTCTATTGTAAAATTACTTATAAACAAGGTTCTCCGAAAGCGAAATGTTGGAAAAGTTTGGTAGTAAAAAAACTCGTACAACCAAGTATATCTAAGATATCATTAACTTTTAGAAAGATTTAAGGATGTTATTTCAGTTAGTACTTGATGATTTTTTAAAATGACATATTATTTTTTTAGTACAAACATTGCTCCATCATAACCTGCTGCTGAGTGATATTCTTGCAATGTGGGGAAAGTATCAGGTACTGTATCTCTACATCCAAAGTCAATGAATAAACAATAAAATAAGCTTCCTATCTAAATAATATTGTTTTATATTATTACATGGTAATTAGCACTGTTGATAAGATTATTACCTTCCATTCTTTGCTTCTTGGCTATTGCTTTTTTCTCGATTTCAATGCAGTGTTCTTTTGTTATCTAGGAGTTGTTTTAACACTTGGTAAATTTCTATTCCAACACACTTCTCTTAATGAAACTCATACACTTTCCACCAACTTCAGTCTATTTTACTGTTGTATTTGCTTGTTTCCAATTTGAAGTACAATAAAAATCTAAAGTTATTTGCTCAATTCATGTACAGTAGTTGCCCTATAATACTGGTTGTAAAGCAAGAGATAATCTTCTCCCACAAAATATTCAAGATCTTTTAGAAATGATAAATGGATTATAATTATCATCATCGTCCTTTTCATCATTTGTTCCTTCTTGGGTTGGATATGATATAAGTTGCCTTCACTTTTTTTATCTTCTGCAACATTTTTTGTGATGTTAAGCTGACTCATGCTTTTTTCCACTACCACATTTCGAGGTTTCTTTGGTTTACTTCCTGGCCTTCTACGTTCCAGTTCCGTCACTCTCCTACACTACGTTTTACATGTCCAAATCATCTCAACCTCACTTTCCTTAATCTTTGTTTAAAGGTATCCAGCCCACATCATCTTCTGAGCTCTTCATTAGTAATCCTATTCTGCCAGTTTACTATCTGTGTTCAAAGGTTCTCCAGCCCACATCATCTTCTGAGCTCTTCATTAGTAATCCTATTCTGCCAGTTTACTATCTGTGTTCAAAGGTTCTCCAGCCCACATCATCTTCTGAGCTCTTCATTAGTAATCCTATTCTGCCAGTTTACTATCTGTGTTCAAAGGTTCTC
>JAOTRI020127654.1:0-11658 GCA_028564885.2 Zoanthus sanctaehelenae
CCACTGCCTTCTTACGTTAGCAGAATTACTTGTAGCCCACTGCCTTCTTACGTTAGCAGAATTACTTGTAGCCCACTACCTTCTTACGTTAGCAGAATTACTTGTAGCCTGCTGCCTTCTTATGTTAGCAGAATTACTTGTAGCCTGCTGCCTTTTTACGTTAGCAGAATCACTTGCAGCCCGCTACCTTCTTACGTTAGCAGAATTACTTGTAGCCCGCTGCCTTCTTATGTTAGCAGAATTACTTGCAGCCCGCTACCTTCTTACGTTAGCAGAATTACTTGTAGCCTGCTGCCTTCTTACGTTAGCAGAATTACTTGCAGCCCGCCACCTTCTTACGTTAGCAGAATTACTTGTAGCCTGCTGCCTTCTTATGTTAGCAGAATTACTTGGAGCCCGCTACCGTCTTATGTTTTTTTCGAAAGCCCAACTGACTGATTAAATACAAAAATTTAAAACATTTTTGAACAAAATAATGAGAAAAGATATGGGAAAGTCGAAGTTAAATTATTTTGTGTCTATCTTGTTTTATTTTGTGTTAGAACTTTTATTCTTTGAAGTTCTAAAGAACTGGTTAAACACTAAATTTAGTCTATTGCCGTCATTTGAGTATAAAAAATGTTTATGCCTTAGAAATTACGCGATAGCTTTGAAACCCTTGTTAAAAATGTCTAACAAGCCAGCAAGCAAAGGGATTAAGTTGGGTAATTAAGTAGCCACCTTATTCCCTCTTCAAAACCACACTAACATAGAGAATTAGAGATAAGTTGAAAAAAAGAATAGCTTTACAGATCAAGCCTTTTGCTACACAACCAATATTTATAACTAACAAATTACTAAAATGTAGATAAAAATTAATCGTGTTAACTATGAAAATGTTCCCAATCTTCATTAAACATACCGTTTAGCACGATTTCACCACTGGTAGCGTTCATAATCCACATTTCACTATCATCTGTGTATAACAATATATAGCTAACGCGGCCATTGCTGCCAGCATCTGAGTCATTGGCAAAGAATGTAAAAACGGTTGAACTAGTGGCTGTTGTCTCAGGCAGGTCCAAAGAATAGTGAGCATTTGAAAATGTAGGTGCATTGTCATTAAGATCAATAACTGTTACAACCACTGTGACGATAGAGAATTTTGCCCCCAAAGCACCTTGGGAATCTTCTGCATGAATCGTAAGTGTAAAAACTGGCGTCGTTTCGTAATCCAACGTCGAATTCCAAACTAACATCCCGGTTGTTGAGTTCAGAGTAAATTTGGAGCCAGTATTTCCTATGGCAAAGAAACAATAACAGATGTGGCTTAAAAGATAATCTATATGGTTTCTTGCAGCTAACTTGAAACAACTGAAATAAGCCTTGGGTGTGCATTACATTTTATTTCTATCATAGACAACAAAGAACAAGAATGTAATCAGCAGCCCTTTTGGGTCTCACCAGCAAGGCATTGTAAACAGGCTCTGATTTCGACAGAGGACAAGAAGTATCAGCAAAAGATCAATGTTCGCCGGATGTCAAAAACAGTCTTCTGTTTTCGTTTCAGATTGATGATTTCTGAGAAAAACGCAATGATAAAACTAACTATAGCTAAGATAAGTCAATATTTGAACAGAAATAGCAGAAAAGCGCAATATTAGGATGGTAGAGAAGGTATAGAATAGTTGAATATTATGACATTTGTGCTATTTGTACAATGAAATCCCTAATTTTTGTAAATGCAGTAGTATGAAAAAAAAAAGCAACAGCTATTGCGAGCATTCCATTTTTTTTGGCTGACTTTTGCCACTGACAATTATCAGTGCTGTTTTATATGTTGAAAAGAGGAAATCTTGCAGAAGTTGAACTGAATTCATAGTATATTTCATAGTTCTTATCAGCCAAGTAGTTTGTTCTACTGGGAAAAATAATCTAAATTCATTTGAAAACTTTGCGGCAAAGTCAAGGTTTAAATATTGACAGGAATATCCATAGTTTCTAATGACGCTAATCTGAAAATCAAATGTTTGTTTCAAAAAACAGAACGCAATCAAGTTATATTTACATACCGGACACTAAGATGTAATTCATGTGACCGTGAACTCCATAATCGGCATCTGTAGCGTTAATATCAACAAGCACGATCCCATCGCCAGGGCTGGTATTCTCAGCAAATGTGAAGTTGAAGTTGCTTGCATGCTGAAGTTCCGGTGCAAACTCATTAATGGCTACTATCGTAATGTTTACAACTACAGAGGTATTGAAAGACACAGCTTCACCAAGATCACGTGCATTGATCACAAGATGATGTTCTAAGTCGGGGAGTGGCACCTGTTCCATATCCAAGGACCTGTTTACAATTAAGTCTCCTGTTGTGGAATTGATGGTGAAGTATTCATTATTACCTGAGATGATAGTATATCGTAATTCACTGTTACTACCACTGTCAGCATCTGTAGCCGGTACGGCAGCGCCTACTTCTCCTACAGATTTGGTCTCTGGAACAGATACTGCTATGGAAGTATTATCTGCAAATGCGGGCGCATTGTCATTAATATCCGTGACATGGACAACCAAAGTGCCATTACTGGATCGGACCTTCCCGGGAATAGCACCGTCGCTAGCACGTATAACAAGTGTATATGTAGCTGTTGTTTCACGATCCAATGACGCAATCGTCCGAACTTTCCCTGATGAAGGGTTAACGGAAAACGTGTTGCCGGTATTTCCTCCAATAATGGAGTAGTATACCTCTCCTTGAGGGCCGGAGTCCATATCGCTGGCTGCGACGGAGGCGATTATGGAACCAACTCCAATGTTTTCTGGATGTGACGCATTGTATTCACCGCTTGGAGGGTCAAACATAGGAGAATGGTCGTTCACATACTGAACCTCAAACGGAGATGTTCGTACCTGAAAACCACAAAAGGTTTCTATGAATTAGAGCAAATGTCACAAGAAGATTTCTGATGATTATATCACTCAAACGTAACTGTTTAGATCAATCCTATTTTTTTTTCAGCTTTTACAAAATATTCGGTACTGATGCTAAGAATTCCCTAAGATTACTTAAGAAACATTTCAAATGTAAACTTTCCATTATAAATACAGAAAGGAAAAAGGAATATATAAACCATCCTTCGATAATTATCTAAACAAACAAAAAATAGTAAAAAAAATCATAGAGCTAATTGCCGAGGCATTACTTATTAAAGAACAACTACCGGATCTTAATGAGCAAGGGCAATCAATCCCACTGAAACTTTTAAATTAACGTTTTCACTTTTTCATTTTTTATTTGTATTTTAGCTGTATAACAAGGAAGTGCTGAGGCATTGTTTTATCATAAGAACATTTACTAAACTTAATGAACTAGGACAATTATTCCCCTGAATCTATTGTGTAAAAATTAACAATAGATATGCAAAACACTACACTAAATATTTATGTAAATTTTCGTTAACTTTAGTCAGTAACAAACCTGATGACGGACGGTGGAATCCGCCCCAAATATAGTTTATCAGAACTTCTTGTAATTCTTTTTCTTACGAAACTTATATTAGCCCGAACAAGTATATTTATAAGAACTGGATAAGCAATAAACAAATAGAAAGAATGAAATAAAAAAGAAATAGTAAGATAATAAACAACACAACAAAACGTAAAAACAATAAATAAAACAAACATTATAACATGAAAAAACTATTAATTTTAGGAGAGATTTTAAAGAATTTTCAAGGCAACATTTTGTCAAAATGTAATGCATACCTTGTGACCAGAGCTAGAAACAAATTCTAACACATTGTTGCTGCCATAATTAGATATGAATAGATCTGTGAAAACGGCTCGTTCGTTCTCAATTGTAACATTTGTTGTGCCAGATAACGTAGCATTCGTAGCTGCAGACACAAGACTAGCAACAAGTGTCCAGTGCTCCCTTAGCGGATGAGCGCGAATACCCGTCCCAACATCACGGACCTCCACAAGTGGCTGCACTCCAAATTGCACAGATTGCTTTGCATTTGATGGCTGCACAATAACAACAAGAAAGAAGCTTCTTCTTTTCACATCAAATGAAGCGGACGTAACTGAAAGGCTGGAGTAAGATGAAACTGGATCCGTGATGACTTGGAATTTCATTTTGTGACCTATAGAGTCAAAGAACGTCTTATGTTTAAAATTTTACATTTACAGTAAGCCAAAGATTTAACCTCTCCACCCCCGTCCCCTCAACAATTATTCCAACCTTTGCCCATTAAATTGGGACATAAAGAAGCTAGGGCAGTTTCTTCAACGTTATTCCTCATACAGGTGTATTCTTCTTCCATTTTTTGTAATCATAAACTAAAGGCTTCTTTTTTTTGTACTCCTTCGCAGCTTTAAAGGTAAACAAAAGTTAACTCTATTTCGCCCTAATTTTCTGGAGTTCCTGGGACTGCGGAAAGGATACGTACTCTTATAAATCCAAAACTCTAAGCCATATTGTCACGAAATGAGAAAATATTAGATTCCTAACCGATTGCAAAAGGTTTGATCATGTAGTTTTTCTATAACGTTTTTTAAGACCTCGCAAAAAGCAAATGTAGCCAAAAACTCTTAATTCTTAAGCACTTGATAAATTAACGTTTGAGCTCCTGCTTTTGCATTGCACCAGGGAACGATTCACAGAAATTTAAGCTGGAAGATGAAGACGGTCCAATTGTAAACAGGATATTTGAAACAAACAAAAATTTTGGAACAAGCTCAAAAAGTTAAAACTAGTCTTATCTTGCCATTCTCCAGATTCTACAATTTGTACGACATCATAAAGTTAATGAAAAAAATCTGGCATATCATACTTTTTGAAAATATTAGCTCAAGGTTATCAAAATACTCGCTTTTAAGCGTCACAAACCAATTTGGTCATAGTACCATTCGGACCCATAACCTGAATTGTTTTTGCATCACTAGATTGCTTGATAAATGTAAGGAAAATAAGTGCATGATGTAGAAATATGCAGGCATTACGTTAAATTGCACGAGGGTGTAAGCTCTTTTAAGGAGGCGCAGCTCTCCTCCTTCCTTGGCGAAATGGAGTTAATTTAGATATGAAATATGAAGAATATTTTATAAAATCAAATGGGACGAGTAACGTAGCTGGTACAGCCTTTTTAATCACAAGGTTCTCAGTTCGATCCAGGCAGTTTACCTTGATACGATATTTGTGTGACCTTTATTTCCGTCTTAATTAGCCAACTCAGCTTTCCATCCTTCCGGGATAGGAAAATGAGTACCAGCGTTAGCTGGAAGCTAACCTGCGATAGATTAGTGTCCCTGAGGGGGAGTCAAAGACTCTCATCCGCTTAACACTAAGGAAACTGAAGATCAACGCTGGCTCAATGGGCTACTAGGCAAGTAAAATATTTAGCTTGGAAAGATGAAGGATATTCTAGAGAAAAAATATATATTCTGAGACTCCAGACTCGATTTGTTTTTACTACTTCTGAAATCCCAACACTCATGTGATTTATACTTTCTGCTCGTATTTGTATTATTGCCTGGAGTGAGTGTAAATAAACCTTGTTTTTTTTGTTTTTTTTTTATTCTAAGGTAAGACTGTAATAAATAGTACCTGTTGCTATATCAAAAAACTTGATGTCAGTAAATTCAACTCTTCCAGATTCTGGTACTGTTAGTGAAGATGAACCGTTTAAAACGGAGCTGTTGGCGCCAACCATAGATACAGTTATTTCCCAGCTCCGCCCGCGCCAGCCAATATTCCCGGCGAGATCATCTGGGAAGGTGTTGCGTACCTCCAAAATTGGTTGGTTACCACAGGCCACAGTGTCGTTGCAATTATTCGGATTCTGAACAAGTTTTAAATACAAAACTCTTTCTGTAACGTTAAAGGAATCTGTTTCAAGAGAGCACGAGTATCTCGAGACAGGGATTGTTCTCGCTTGCAGTTTAAGAACGTAATCTGAGCCAGCATGACTGATGCTTAGGTTGTCAAATGTTGAAATACCTTTAACAAACGCTACCTCAGTTGTTCCATTGAGGTAACCCGAGTTGGCTGTTGGACTAAATATTGAAGCGGAGACTAGCCATTGTCGTCCCTTCCAGCCCGTGTTGTTTACAATATCACCTGTGGCTGCATCACGAAACTCTACTAGCGGTTGACGAGCGAAAGGGACAGTTTCATTTCCCCCAAATGGTTGCATTGCGAGAAAGCAATACAGAATACGTTCCTTTACCTCAAATGGTTGCGATGATGTGTTAAATTGATTTGTACTTGGTCGCGTAATGTTGAAGTCCAACACATAATTAGATCCATTGTGAGTAATGCTTATACCACTAAAGTTGGCCCAACCATTTACAAATGCAATAGTCACGTTTCCTTCCAATAAAGCTAATGCGTCACCAGTGCCATTTCTTATTGATGCCGTGACGTACCAGCTTGAACTAGCGTGACCAAGACTGGTCACTACTCTATCAAAAGCGTCCAACATGACTAGTTTTGGCTGAATAGTGAAGGGAACGGTTTCGTTAGCGCCAAACGGCTCTTGTACTACTTTCAGTTTGTTAGGTATCAAATAAGTAACGCCGCCGCTAGAGGATTGTTGTTCCTCCAAGGCAACTCTCTGATCATATCTCAAAGTTCCGTTGGCCGTTTCATTTGAACCTCCTATGAATTAGAACAAAACAAACGACATCAAGGAAATATAAAACAAAGACAATTGACGTACATAAACAGATCAGAACAACAACAGCGATGGGTTATTCCACCTTAAACTTGATTATTATTTAAATATATCAAAAGACCTGGCTACCCGGAATAACTTATTAGGAATTTTTCTCAGAGATCTACTTACTTTTATAGTTCAAAAACTACCATTAAGAAAATTAGAAAGGCTTATTGATATATTAAGAAACATTGTGATGGTCAATCAAATAACGTTTAAAGACATAGTTATTTTATGAGATATAACTGATTAGAAAAACCATAATTAATTATTTAGTACAAGACATAAATAAAATTAAACAAGGTTATACACTTGACTTTTAGATTGCTTAAAAGTTTTGAAAATTCTTGTTAGCATTTTTAGGAAAAACTCCATTCAGCCATTTCTGAGAGTTTTGAGGTTTGAAAGACTATAATTAAAAAAGAATTACTGAAATATGATTTTATATCTGGAACCAATAACAGATTGAATGACAATCGACACTTAACAATTATTCAAAGAGTGCACGTTGGATATGAGATGGTAAATAGCCAACGAGGTGTGTAGCGCCAAGTTGGTTATAATAATCTTATATCCAAAAAGCGCGATTGGAATAATTGTTTTATTAAAATTTCGAGCCCTTTGATACTTGAAAATAACAACAAACTTTTCTATTAAAATAAATTGATAACCGATATTTCTTGTTAGCTTCAAAATATGGTCATTCGGTATAGTTTATGAGCAGTTAACTGAGACTGAGTGAACCAATCAGAACTCTAGAGACGCAATATTCAAGATTGAAAATTTGATAATAACTATTAAACTGTATTTACCTGTAAGATTTGTGGCACGCACTCCACTAGTCGGATCCACAACAGCAGGCTCCGGGTCTGTTACTGACAAAGAGACAATTTCAAGCCCACTGGATTCAGCAAATGCACCGGTCTGTGTTTGTTCAATTAGCGCCGAGGATAGTTTAAGAAGATCCTCGTATGACGTCGTGTTACCAGCACCTGATTTGAAAAACAGCCCTTAATAAGGGAAATCTATATTGGATGCAGTTATCAATTAATACCGGATTTTATCTTACTTATCCCTTCTTACGTAAGTAGAAAATATACAAAGATAACATGTTGATCAAGATGATGTCGGTGATGAAGAGGATGATATAAATGTTAATGATATGATGGTGACAATGATGGTTAGGATGATGTAAATGTTGATATGAAGGTTGACAATGATGGTTAGGATGATGGAAATGTTGATATGATGGTGATAATGATGGTTAGGATGATGGAAATGTTGATATGATGGTGAAAAGGATGGTTAGGATGATGAAAATGTTGATATGATGGTGACAATAATGGTTAGGATGATGGAAATGTTGATATGATGGTGACAATGATGGTTAGGATGATGAAAATGATGATGGTGACAACGACGATGAGGAGGTTGGTGACAATGATGATATGATGGTAACGGTGACGATGAAGGCGATGACGATAAGGACGACGATGGCGATGATGATGAAAATTTTTGTAACTGATATAAAAGTGAGGATGACCATACAAACTAACCTGTATAGTTTGCTGGCGGAGCTTGTGTAGTTTCTTCCGGGGTCGTGGCAAGGCTGTCGTTATTCGTGCTGTTTGATCTGTACATATCTTCTGCTTGATATGATACAGTTGGTGCAGGCGGGTCGGCTATTTCAATTCTTATTTGTAAATTTCCGTCATCTGCAGCTCTTCTCCGCCTGGTGTTCGATGCTCCAACAATGTCCACAATTCGAATTCTTGACGCGTCGATGCCCAGAAGATTTGCTAAGTTAGACACCAGATTTGGACCAAAAAACTCATCAATACTCATTGGCTTGGCGCCAAGTGTCACCTTGGAAATACATATAATATATTTAGTATAGAGATTATAGTATCTTATTTAAACCAAAAAACAAATTAATAATATTATTAAAATAGATAAGTTGCTAAATTCAGTTAAAGTTTTATAAATTGACAACTTCTACACTGCAATGAAAATAATGATAGAGCTGATATTTCCTGCTCCAGTGCTTTGATGAAACGAATGTATGGAAGATTTTCCTAAAGGGCAGGTTACATAGTGATCTAAAGCATCAAATATATACCTATCTCACCTTTTTTGTTTGGCTTCATTTTATTACTACCTTTATTAATTTTAAGTGCTTAAAAAACTCAAAATAAATTATTTATAATATAAGCACAAATGTATGTGACTTAGGCACTGCTGCCAAAGGAGCTACATTGAAAGGTAACAATTTCAAGTCTTTGTATCCATAGCAACGATAATATATGTGTGAGTACTGAAAACTGCTAGATGTTTTTATAAAATTTGTGGTTAAATTTTATTACTTTTGTGGTATTTATTACATCTGTCGTTAGTATAACAATTGTAGGTGTTATTACATGAGCGGGTGATACAGTGTTTGCTAGTATCACGCAACATTTATATGATTCTTGTCTTCTTATTGTTGTGTCGTGTTATGTAATAACCAGCTGTGATTACAAAATAGTTCTCACCTGTATAGCAGGTACTGTTTGTATTTCGACTGGTTCACTTCCACGTATAACGAGAAACAACGTTGATTTATCCCGGTCGAAATAGTTCAAACCACTAAAACTGCTCAATGGAGGATAATAGTAGTCCTCAGCAGCACCATCTGGTTTCGGTGTAAGAGTGAACGAGCTTTTTTCTAGTTTGGCATTTGTTGGGTTTATAAAAACGCCTGCGACAACAAAATAAAATGCACTAATAATAAATCACAATGATTAAATAAATTTTAGTATGACATCTAGCTCAAACAGTTTAACAGTTTATTTATTTACCACAAGAATACAGTTACATTAGTTGAAACAGGTGTTCAAATTTGAACATTTAAATTAGATGACTCTTATGAACTCTAACACAGTATTGTAAATTATTTGAAGTAGTTATATCAATATTTTGATCGATTTTACATTATTATTGCTAACACAGTTTTTATATATATTTATATATAGATTTTATTTATTTTCCATACCTTTAGATTTTATTTATTTTTCTAACTTTTATCATTTTGTACATAGGTTTGTATTAGGACCGTTGGTTTTAGTCGTTACTGAGGTTGGTCACGGCTTGCCGCCCAACCACAGTTTTTATATATCTGGGCATCCAGAAGTTCATACTGCCATAATAATAATAATAATAATAATAATAATAATAATAATAATAATAATAATAATAATAATATATAGACATTTATATTTATATTATATTCATAAAACGATGAAAATGTCTCACTTCTACGATCGTATCGTAACCATTTTCATAGACCTAACTTTTAAGACATTTGATCTCATTTGCTCTAAAAATCGTTGTGACTAAACAAATCGCTACCTTTTCTATACATTAGAAAACTGAAGTCAAGCTGATTTTGGCTTTCTTCGTATGATCTAGACAAATCTAAGGGTAAACTGAGCACGTAATTAACAAGCCAAAGACAAATTTAAATTTTTAACGGTTTAGACTTTCACATGTGGAACCTGTCGCGTGCGTTGATTGGCTACATTTTTGTTCCGGAAGCTAATTTTGACGCTTACATTTGTCCCGATCACAAAGTCTCCGAGACTTAAAACTGATGAGTTTCACTACAACATAGAATTAAATCAAATGAAGCGAGAGTTTTAACAAGCTATTTGTAATTTATAGGGGAATGAAGTCGTTTTGCCGGAACATCACTCGGTTGCTGACGGTTTTTAATGTGGTTTCTATGGTGACGAAAGCTATCCCACTTCAGCAACAATCAGCGGTTAAGGCGTGCTACGTTCACGGAAACCTTTTCGCTGACGGAATGACGATCTCATTAAAATGTTTTGACAGCTTGTCCGGTTGTGTAAAACGGTACTGTTCGAACGGAGTTATCAAGGCTTTATATATTGAAAATCCTCCTGGATTTTCTAACTATTATCCCAAAGGATCTTGGGAAGGAAAATAAGATTGAGAGAAGAATATGACCAAAGACGCAGAAAGGCTTATGTACTAAACCTTATGTAAACCGAACTTTTCAACTCATCGCTTTAATTAAAACAATAAAATTTGTAACTTGAACTATGCTTGAACAGGCGTTTATAATAAATATTATCAGGAGCCCATAAGTAGGAGCGAGCAACTTCCATGTTCTAGTATCACGGCGTTTTTACGAACCGACTTATTTTTAGATTAGTTCTCGCGAATTTAAACCAATCACATGCTTCCATACTTTATCAATAACGTCACTATAATTTGTACAAATTATCTGATTCCTCCGGGACGGAAACTTTTATTGAAATTTCCCGGCAAGTGTTCTAAAAATAAACCAGTTTGTGAACACGCTGTGACAGGTCTACCATGGGAGTTGATCGCTCCTACTTATGAGGTCCTAGTATTAAAACGCGCCGCAACGCAGGTGCTTTTAATATTTCAATAAAGCGTTTTTTCTATTAAATGCAAATTCTTATTCGCCTAAGTCCTTTGTAGATGAATCAAGACGCTCTGGAAGCGTTCACAGGGCTAACTTTCGTTCCAGGTCCCTTTTCTCCTCACAACACAGCACAGCAGTTTGTTCTTATACAACAAGACGCTCTGGAAGTGTTCACTGGGCTACCTGTGGTTCCAGGCCCTCTTCTCCTCACAACACAGCACTGCAGTTTTTTCTTATATAAGACGCTCTGGAAGCGTTCACTGGGCTACCTGTGGTTCCAGGTCCCTCTTCTCCTCACACCACAGCACTACAGTTTGTTCTTAGATAACAAGACGCTCTAGAAGCGGTCACGGGGCTACCTGTGGTTCCAGGTCCTCTTCTCCTCACAACACAACACTGCAGTTTTTGCTTATATAAGACGCTCTGGAAGCGTTCACTGGGCTACCTGTGGTTCCAGGTCCCTCTTCTCCTCACACCACAGCAATGCAGTTTGTTCTTATATAA
>JAOTRI020127665.1:0-11655 GCA_028564885.2 Zoanthus sanctaehelenae
CCGGGAAATTTGAAAGCCAAAATAAGCGTTTTTGGAATTTATTTTTCTCGAATACAAACGCTTTCATTGGAAAAAGACTGAGCAATTCCAATTGTAAACATTATGTTCTGTGGTTTAAAGTTATTTTGTTGTTTTAGTGGAGGTTCCCTTTAGGGAAAGGGTTATGTCTATAACGCAATGAAAATAGTAGCTGACATCGCAATTGTCACAGTAGCTCAGGGGTAAGGACGGCAGACTAAAGAGCAGTTGGACACACAACAAGGGTTCGAGTCCTTCACATCTCAGGTATGATATTTGTTCAAGAAAAGAAGTTAAAAACATAAGTAGATAGATAGAAGGATATAGAGAGTAAGTAATGGGAGATGCAGAAAAGCAGTTAGAAAATTAAATAACTAATTGCAATCTTTCTTGTCCCCCAAAAAATCCAAGCCCAAGCATTTATTAAGACCATGACTCCCCCAAAATATAAATCCCTTTCAAAGAAAGTAAAAAATAACCTTGGTTGAAAAAAGAACCTGAAATAAATAATAACTTACAACATACACACAAGCGTATGTCTTTATATATGAACGCCATACCCTGCCACGGGCAAAAAAGTACGAGATTTCTCAAGTGCTAACTAATCTTCAACCGTTTAATTATTCTATGCGGAAATCTTCAATTCAACTTGACATGCACAAAGGAGACCAAAATACGCTAGCAAAAACGTAGGTAATGGCATTGTATAAAGCAAGTGGCTTCAGGACTTAAAAGACAAAACATATTTTTGTTTTCAGTTTGACTGGTTGACATTTCTTCAAACAATGTTTGCAAAAACAAACTATACAGTCTCTGAAGATGAAGAAATTGGAGTTTTTGCTCTGTACTACTTGAAAAACTTGACAAATCTTCTCACCCAAACCCCTAAAAGGTAAACGCCAAACTAATTTGACATTTGAAAGCTTCGTATGTCAAAGTTTTGTTTCTGATCAACAATATATAGGTAGACGTATTACAGTTGCAAGGCGTATGTGAAAATCTTCTTTTTATGGTACACGTACAGATCTAGACTTCTTTGTATTTACGACTTTAACCCTTTCACTCCCAATCAGTTTATCAACACTCAACTTCTCCTTACATAACAAATACAAAATAGGTTATTTGGTATTGAGAAAATGAGAACTGATCAAACAAAGCGAACTAATGAAGACAACAAAAACGTATCCAGAACTCAGAGACAAACGTTTAATTTGTAATTAATACTCAACGTAGCTAACAGTAAAAATTGTAATGTGACATAATATTCACGACTTCCGGAATTATTAACCTCCGGTGGTTAATGCATTTGTGGTAAATAGTCGGATTTCTCGCCTTTCACGTGACGTACTTTTAGCCAATCAGATTCTGTAACAAATAAACTTTGAAACACGCTATATAATAAATTATTTTATCTCAGCATGAAACGTTAACTACGCACATTAGTGACTGCATCTAAAAATGTGAATACATGCGAGTTTTAATCCTATAAAGTTTAGGGATAATTAATTTCATATGTCTTTTTACGCTACTAAAATACAACATGTTTGTATTAATTTGTTATCAGATCCATCGCTAACTATGTGATGTGGCGAGTAGTTGGTACGAAATACCTTTCATTAAGCAAGAAATTTCGTAATTTCTATAAAAGTTACGCCCTTCAGTTGTACAACCGCTGGTCGGGTGGCATGGTGAAAAAGGAAGAATGTGTATTCCAATTGCAGTTTGTGTCGTGGTTTGGAATGCCGCTGGCCAAAGTGTATGTTGATCGCAAATTTTCAGAAAACAAGAAAAACCAAGCAAGTAAACTCATGAAAGCATTTTCTTTGTCCTTCAGTCTACTTCCTTCTCATTCAATAGGGCGCGTTTTTTTGTTTGTGTGTGTCTGCCAACTTGTCAAACTCATAGGGTCGGTTTACATATCTGCATCTATTCCTGTTTATCTGTTTAGCTACTATTAGTCATGTAGTATATCTAAATCCCTAATAAGTTAACTTTTGACTGAATATTTAACTATCTGGGACATTAAACACTAGGGATAGCGACTCTGCAATACATTGGTATTAAAATTATATATAACACAACTACGCGTGCGCAGCTTAGGTGCCTAGGAAGTAGCAGCAGTGGACAGCTGTTTCGCTCTTATTTGAGCTCGTCAGCACTGCATAGCCAGGCTACTGATGAAGGACACTAAGTCCTTGTATCTAGCAGCCGTAACTCCCAAGGCGGACCTAATGTTGTAGGTCTCTTTAAATCTCAGTCACCACATCATAAATGCACAACGTAGTTAACGGATACCCTCTTCACATACCGTCCAGAGAAAAAGGTATTTGGCAAATTTTGGTCATCAACAGATACCTTGGGCCCTAAAGTTAAAAGTTATTCTATCTACGTTTGCGGTAAAGCACAGTTTATACAACTTATATTATCAATTCTGATACATAAGAAGTTTAAAAAGTTTCAAATAGATATCGTTCGATTCGATTTCAATTATTAATAAAGAGTTGATTTAATCTTTCTACCGTATAGCTGACGGAAGGCCTACTAACTAATTGGGGACACCATCTTTACCACTCTTTAAGGTAGACGGAGACCTTTCACATTACAGACACACACACATCAGCACAAGTATAACCCCTTAAGGGGCCTACGGTTGAAAGTCCTTATCCTAGAAGATGTGAATGTCTAACCATTTACAGATGTCAAAGCGAAGACAGCACTTTCCACTCAGATCCTGAGTACTGGTTCCGCCGGGAATCGAACCCGAGCCCCCCGCCCCCTCCCTCCCCAACAAATTGGCTAATGAGCAACGGTCTATGAACAAGCACTAACCCTTTTTTTTTCTTTAAGGCCAAAAAGATAATGGATGATGTGCGAGTAGCATTCATTGAAAACCTGGAAAACCTAGACTGGATGGAAGAAACCAGCAAGAATCTTGCAAGGGTTAAGGTTAATTATAGTTAAAAAATGTGTTGATTTTAGATCCCGTCAGCCAGCAATTCTTTTGAGGAAACACCAATAGCCTTTACACTCTAAGCCCCTTAGTTGGTCAATGATTGCGCATATTATTCTCAGAAATTTTCTCTTTATCGAAGTATATCTTTTTCTACTGCTTCGCTGTAAAACAGTTCTTAACATCCCTGAGGCTGAACGCAAGTTTAGTTTTCACTTTTTCAAAGCCAACACCCAAAATGAAACCGCAGTCGGGTTAGCCCAGTTGCTAAGGCGCCAGTCTGCTAGGAGAGTATTTCTAAATTCAAGTCAACTTACTCCTTGTTACTTTTATAGGCAGAGGGAGTCATTGAGCATATCGGATATCCCGACTACCTTGACGACAGAGAAACATTAAACAAGCAGTACGAGAAAGTAAGTTTTTACTTTTTTCTTTTACTTTTTTTATTATCTATATTATGTTTATTTTTTGCTATGGTTATTGGGGACTGTAAAGCAAACATGCGGTTTACGCAATATCATAATCAATATAGAGTTTGGTTAACAAAAGAAAAGAGAAAAAAATAATGGACATTTTTTTAATTAAAGATGCCGCTAACTTCAGATTTTGCAGTGTACATGTACCTTTTATGTTGTTAAAAATATTCAAAATACCAAATGCTAAAAAAGAATCTGTCAGTATCATATATCGTACATTACACTCGAACTGTATATTTTAGTTACTCTGATGAAGACTGCAGTTGCAATCGAAAAGTCAGTTGTTTTAATTTTTCGATTTCTAAATTTTTATCCAGATCAGTTTCAATGTTTTTAATAAACACCTTTTACCATATCATGGATACTGATCGCCCATCTAACATTTACAATATCATATACATATTGTTGGAAAATGCATGCACTATCTTAAAAAAAACATTTGTTTTCATAAATTGATATCAACTGTATCGTTGGGAAAACTATTTCCTGACACGATCTTTACCATTCTAAGTTGGACGGAAATCTGAACCTTTAACATCACACATAATAAAATAAACACGATGCGAAACTCTAACGATTTGTAGTTGATAAGTCGAAGTTAGCATCCTGAGTGCTAGGCCTCGTCCACACAACACCGTTTTCAAATGAATTCTTTTGTTCCGTTTTCAAAAAGAGTCGCGACCACAATAACCGTCTTCGCACCGTTTTCACCAGTCCACATTACAACGCGCACTCTGTAATGAAATGCGCTATCTATTATACTTAATTTACACTTGAGTAGACTGAATCCCAGTCGAGTTGTTGTGGTGACGTCAGTGTATTCAGATAGCACGTTTTTGCCGTCCACACTAGGAAAACATTGCTTTCAAACCGTATCGTTTACAAATCGTTCCACTCTGGAGAGCGTATCGGATTGAACCGTTTTCGGTCATTGTATTCGGTTTGTAGTGTGGACGATAGCCGTATCCAGAACAAAGCAGTTCCGTTTTCCTTTGAAGACGGTGTAGTGAGGACGGGGTCTGTTCGGACTCAGTTCCAACAGGTTTTCTGTACAACAGACCGGTACCTTACAAATAAAAACCAGGTAATGATCAAGTTGAAGTAGAAAAGTTAAAGGAAGGATCTCTTAGAAATAATATCAGAAGCTCCAGTAGTGCGCCATTTTAGATCTTGACCAGCCAAAAAAGAATTCTAGTAAGGATGCATGCACAGAAGCGCATCATTGAATACCAAGTTTTAGATTCTACGCGAAAAGAAAAAGAAAACAAAAGAAAAAGAAACATCAAATGCTTTTCATAATAGTTAAAATGGCCGATCCAGTTTATTGTTGTTGGTAAACCTGTGTCGAAAACTATTTAATTTCTATCTGATCAGCAATTTTCTTAATTCTTTATTTTAGGTAGAATCTTTTCCAAAGAGGTATTTTGACAATGAAGTATCATTTACTATGATTTACAACTGGCAAAAATTAAATAAAATGGGAAAGCCTGTGGATCGAGACGAGTAAGTAAGGGGTATCTCTCGCTTTATGTGTCAAACTCTATATTGCCTCTTCCTGTATTTGAATCCATAACGTTACCTTTTATATCTGAATTTATACTAGCTTCTTGTATCCAAATCCATAACGCTGTTTCTTATACCTTAATCCATAAAGTTACCTAGTGTATCTGAATCTATAACGTCACTTCTTGTGCCTGAATCCATGAAGCTTTTTTCTGTATTTGAATTCATAGTGCAAATTCTTGTATCTAAATCCATAACGCTACTTCTTGTATTTGAATCCATAATGCCACTTCTTGCAATTGTATCTGAGTCCATAAAACTACTTTCTGTATCTGAATATATAACGCTGCTTCTTGTATCTGAATCATTAAGACGCTTTTTGTATCTAAATCCATAACGCCACTTTTGGTATCTAGATCCATAACACAACTTTCCCAGCTCTTCGTCTGAATTCAGCACGCCGTTTTCTGTATCTGAATCATTAACACTATTTCTTGTTGTAGAGAGTTCATAACGCTATTTCATCATATCTGAATCCATGACGCCTTTTCCTGTACTTTGTTTCCATTGTGTTTTATCACAACTACATTTTCTAACCTAAACAATTTCGAACGCTTATTTATAAAAACAGTACGATTTAAGAATTGTTGAGATGCATGGATTGTTTGATGTGTAGTAGCAAACTTTAGCTGCCTGTTGTTTTTGCTTTCTGCACTCAAACTAAGAAGTGTTGTTGTCGGTGCTAGTATTGTAGCAGGGGAGAGTAAAACAAAATCGACAAGTATAAAATAAAATGTAATAGTCCTAAGGGGTGCAGCAGAATGTGGCAAGACAAGATAAACATGCAATGCAAGGTCAAGATTTTATATTCTTTTACGTCTCTGATATCGATGACGCCGTAGGACGGCGAAAGCTCAAGTTTTATTAATAAATTTTATTACAACTACATTCTCTAAACTAAACGATTTCGAACGCTTATTTATAAAAACAGTACGATTTAAGAATTGTTCATATACATGGACTGTTTGTTGTAGTAGCAATCTTTAGCTCCCTGATGTCTTTGCTTTCTGCACTCAAACTAAGAAGTGTTGTTGTCGCTGCAAGTATTGTATTAACAACATTTTTTTGTTTCTTAAAGATGGACCTTCCTTCCAAGCAGAGTAAATGCAATTTATTCCCCGAAAAGGAATAGAATCTGTAAGTTTAAAATAAAAAGGTATCGTCAATGTTACTTTGTACAGCGAGATACTGTCGTAGTTAAATGGATAGCACCAGGAGTAAAACAAAATCGCCAAGTATAAAATAAATGGAATGGTCCTAAGCAGTGCAGCAGAATGTGGCAAGACAAGGTGAACATGCAATGCAAGGTCAAGGTTTTACATTCTTTTATAATATCTCTTATGATGCCGTAGGACGGCGAAATCTCAGGTTTTATTGATAAATTTTACCATCGTTTTTAACAGTTTTAGGCAGCATTTGTATTTTATCGTTTTATTTTTTTGTAGCGAGTAATGTTTAGATTATGTAACTTGAATATAGTGTAACGTGCTATAACTGTTTTACATGAGAAAACTTACTACCCGTAAACTAGTTTAAGCTGCATCGGTGTTTCTAAAGAAATAATTTAGTAATAAATATTTAAATTATACACCGTATAAAAGAAAGAACATTTACTAGCGTTTCGGACGTTAGCCTTTACTCCAACGAAGGATTAACGATCCCAAACGTCAGTAAGTATTCTTATTTATTCTTATTTATATTTATTACTAAACTGTTTTACATGGCCGAGGCATGATAACTGCTGCTATTAAAAACAAGTTTCAACATTTTTAATATTCGTTTTTATCTTTTCTACAGTGTTCCCAGCTGCTGTCCTTCAGCCTCCCTTGTATAATAACGATTATCCGAGGTATAAGATAAAAATAGTGTTGACCTGGAGAGATTTGGGGCATTTTCTGTAATTTAGAAAATTTTATTGTTGTTTATTGTGCTATTTGAATTTTTAGGGAAAGTTCCAGTACTTTGGGCTTTAAAATACAAACTGACTTTGGTGTCTAACCTTATATTGTCTATTAAGTTATGTTTATTGATCTATATGCAAACAGGAGCCCATAAGTAGGAGCGAGACCATCCCATAATATGCCTATGTCACGGCGTTTTACGGACCTGTTTATTATTAGATCACTTTTATAGCAGGAAATTTCAGCAGATGTTTCATCAGTCTTGGGGGGAGGAATCAGAAAATTTACACAAATTAACAATTATGCTATTGATCAAGTTTGGACGCATGTGATTGGTTTGAATTCAGAATAGCTGAACTGAAAATAAGTCGGTTCGTAAAAACGCCGTGACATTAGCACATTGAACTTACTCGCTCCTACTTGTGGGCTTCTGAAGCAAATTAAACCTTCATTTTTACCGTCCTTATATAGTTTCCTATTCTAGGTTATGCGTTTTTCCAAATTAATTAGCTTCTTTAGGATCACAGAAAAATAAAACTCAGCTCGAATATTTTGTTTAAACGGGATAAGGGAAGTGGTATAAGATTAGGCAGCTTTTAAAGTCTTGGTTATAACTAAAGCTATGGTATGACTTTTGAATTAATTAAAGGGTCTGGCAAATTGAAAATATCCACCACTGAGAGCCTTGAATATGCTCTTTGTACGACCATCTGATCGTTCAACTGATCTATTATCATTTTTTTCTGATTTATATCACTATCATTATCACTATCGTTATCTTAACCTTTACCTTGATCAACCCCATCGCTACCGAAATCACCACTAAAACGCTCATCATTTTCATCATCATCACTATCGTAACTAGCTATTGCATTCTTTTCCATTCACATTTATTTTGTCTCTCATATAAAATAAAAAGTATGATTTCAACTTTGTTAATTAGAAAGTTGTTCTTAATCGGCTCTTCTCTTATAAAAGCGCAGTAAACTACGGCGGTATCGGTGGCATCATGGCTCATGAATTGGTGCACGGATTCGATAATGTTGGTGAGTGAATGAAGTCTACACACCCTTTTTATAAGAACCAGGAAATTTTTCCGAGAGACATTGTTCTTGATTTTTTTTTCTCAACTTAAATTGAATAAAAAATATAATAGATACAACTAAAGAATAATTGCGAAGTGATGTGCCTCGCATCGAAAACTTGTGTTTTATATTGTGTTTTACTGTTTATTTAAGAGTTTTAGTGAAGTTTCTATATCTAGGTAAAGTATTTTCATACTACTTGGAGACTCAGCTTCAGATTGTTCTTAAATTTTCTTAATTTTCGGCCAATTTGAGCTTCGTTGTTCTAATAAAGTTGTTCTTATAAAAAGAAGCGTGTACTCTATTATAGTTCCTTTTAATTTCAATTACGCATTGGCCATTGGGTGAGATAATCAGTCTTCTTTAAAATGTTTTAATTGGAAAGAGTATTGCCTTGGCAAAAAAGCGGAAAACGCCTAATCTTTTTTTAAAATCAATCTTCTAGATCTACTCACGGTCGAAAACATTTTCAAATCAAAATCTCTAAAATCCATACACCTTTGGCAAACTAATCAGTTGCCATATATCTTTGATAATTACTCTGAATTTGCAAAAAATAAACACAGAATATAACAGCAGGTATGTTTCATATAAATATCTTTACAAACAACAATTTAGAACCAACCTAGGTAAACAAATGGAACATCTTTCCACCTCATCTGTGGAAAGATATTCCAACTGAAATGAAAGATATTTAAAACCCTTCTTACTTCAGAAAAAAATTACGACGATTTTGCTGAAAGATTAAAAACTAAACAAAATATATTTTGATTATAGTTACATAATTCTAGTTCTTATTAATATATGCTTGTAGTTAAAATGCCGCGGTGCTTTTGTAAAACTTATCTTCATTATTACACATTCATTCTATCTCTAGCTCTCTCAATGTAACATAAATGACTAGTGGTTAACACGAAAACACTCAGTCGAAAGGTTCGACATTCTTATAAAAAAGCAGTGTAAGATTCTGTGTCAAGGAGCTGTTGTATATATCCAGTTTATTTTGCAATTAATGAATGAGGCTGAATAGAATATGAAGAAGTAAACGGATCGAGGAAGGTTTTTTTGACTCCCTTCCGAGATCCCCTTAATTCTTCATATCCTACAAAAACCGAATTCATTAATTTTTTTATTATCTATCAAAATATTTTCAAACACTTAAAGGAGAAAATGAGCTTTATTTTCACAAATTTTACACCGTAAGACTTTCGTAAAGCTGCCGCTAACTTCACTGCAGTTGAAGGATTTCTGATGTTTTTCTCCTTGATGTAGGACTCAAAAATTAAGCGATGGTGTTTTGTCAACTTTTTGGTATTCTCACTGTCTTTATCATTGAGTGACTGGGTGACATTTTCTTCGCTCAAACTTATAAACCTTCTCGCAGCCATTCTGATACTAGTTCCCAGGTCTTCTCGGTTTACGGTGAATTAACCTGCGAAGACGCTGCATTTTTGACGTCATTTCCTTGTTAAAGTCAAATTTTTTTCCAAATTTGGTCATCAGTAACTGGTTATGGTGAATTAAACGTGTATTTTTAACCAATAAGAATCGGGGAAACATTTTGAATGAATAATAACATTGATTATACTTTACGCGTGATCAACCACATTTCATGTGCTAGTTTGGGGAAGTCATGTACAGAACACCGAAATACCGTAGTTATTTACCTATAAGCCGAGCTGTTTTTTCAGAAATTTTGACTTCAATCTGCCAAATTAGGTCTAAACAAGGGGTTTCGGCTTTAGCCGAGAGTTTGATCTAGTTTGTTTTACTTAGATGTCTTTTTTTTTTTCGAAAGCTCTCCGCCATCATCTTATCTCTTAAGTTTAGGGTCTCGGCTTATAGCCAAGGTCGGCTTATAGCTAATTAACTACAATATCAGGCGACAAACTGAACGCCTTTCATTCGTAGCCGAATAAGAGCATTCTTAACGACTATTTAAGGATACGTAAATGTACCTGCCGAACTTGAAACAATCGGAAATCGATTACAGATTTTCTATTGTTTACGCCTGACATCCTGATTCGCCAACGCCAACCCGATAGCTCTCCACAAGCTAAGAATGTATTCGCAGTACTAACTATATATATATTCTATTTTTGTTGTTGTTTAGGTAAAAATTATGATGTCCTTGGTAACAACGTGAAGTGGTGGAACGATAAAACGCTTGCTGAGTTCAACAATAAAACTCAGTGTTTCGTCGACCAAATGTCGAATTTTACTTTCTATGGATATAAGGTAATAAATATTGAATTTACTGCATTATCTATATTCATATACATCACCAGCTGTTTGTTCTATTTACGGACACTGTGAAGACTGAAAAGCAGTGACTGAAAAATGCATGTGGTCACACATGAGAAGTGCAAGTTATAATTATCAAACCTGGTAACCCACCGCTGTCGCTGATGAGTCGTTAGATCAATGAATAGTTTTCTTCCAGGCATGCAGGGTCAACACTAAACTGGCTTTCCAAATCTAATAATTGCATATTATTAAATTTTTAACCTCGAATATTGTGTTTCTAGCGTTGTGATTGGTTCACTCAATCTCGGTTATCAGCTCATATACCGAATGACCATAATATGGAAACTAAAAAAAAATCTTGTTTACCAATTTATTAAAAGTTTTTTTGCTATATTCAGATATCGAAGAGTTCGGAAAACTCATGAAATTTAATAAAACAATTATTCCATTTGCGCTTGTTGGATATGAGATGATTATAGCCAACTCTGTGCTACGCTCCTCGTTGGCTATTTACCATCTCATATCCAACGCGATCCCTTGGAATAATTCTTAAATAAGCCTTATAGAAGACTCTTATTTTTCTTCTTAAGAGGAACTTTAAACTTTTAATTGCTTGATAGTTTGTACGTGTAGCGAGCTCATGAGCAGCCAGCTGATATGTTTTACTATAAAAGGGGTCGATTTCCAGTTGCCTCAAACAAGTATTATAATTATTATTCTTAGTTCTCAACAAGTTGTGTGCAAACTCGTTTTCTTTCTTTAAAAGAGAATCATTAGAATATACCTCGGTACAAATTTAGGGTGCATTGGTTTGGCCTTATAATTGGTCCCCATCTCTAGAAATACATGAAATAATGAACAGATATTTAAGTTTTTCGATTTTTTGCAGCTTAAAGCTAAACACACACTGTCTGAAGATTTAGCAGACAATGGAGCATTGAGAGTCTCATACTTGGTAAGGGAAGCATTCAAACTGACCTTATGTGCATTGATAAAAAAAAACTCTATATAAATATAAAAGTTACTGTTTCTCCAGTTGAAAAGTTTTAAAAATTTTAAAAGTTAAAAAGTTAAAAATGTTCAGACATTTCGATTCGGATAAATCGCTATCCTTCTTCAGGGGAAGTGATGAAAATGACTTTAGCAAGGCTATTAAGCATAAAATTTAGTTAAAATTTGCATCTTGCGTTTTGTCTTTAAGAACAATACTTAAATATTCCCTGGGTAATTTTAATCCATCGTCACGGTTAATGCATTGTTTGTTTTATTAATTTGCCAGGCTTCAAGAAAGCGCCGTTTCCGCCAATTTTCGCAGGTGCCAAGAATTCTAGCTTCATTCCATGCAATGTCATGACCAGATATTTTGTGGTGTTCCGCGAGGGCAGATTTTTGAGCCTCTAACTGTGCCACGGCCT
>JAOTRI020127675.1:0-11655 GCA_028564885.2 Zoanthus sanctaehelenae
GTTTCCATGGCAATGCCTAATATGGATTAGAGAAAGCTAATTGATTGTTTTCATACAAAAAACTCAAAAAACTTCCTTGACGGGAAAGGGTTAAATCCTTCTAGTGTCGAGCTGACATAAAATGTTACTAATTTGTTACAAAACATCAAATTTTTTCGGAATTGTCTGGCTTCTGGGAACTTTAAGTGAATGCAATTGCCCGATGCATGTATGGAAGTCTACTTAGGTACCCTGCAGTTATTTGCTACACACCCTCATCCACTCAGTACACAGAACAATGACAAAATAGCTACCGTTGATATCAGCTAGCTGTCGCTACAAAAACCTTACATAGCTGCTCGGCTACATTAATTACTCAAATGTTCAAACGATAAAAGACAATTTTAGGGTTCATTTTCTCCTTTAATAAATAATTTTAATCTGTCAGCCTTTCCATGAGCTGAGATTGAGAACTTTATTATTTTCGCTATGAAATCAAAGCGCAATCTTTTTCATCTTTTTATGAATATAAACGTTTTATGTAGAGTTTAATACGACTATGAAATGCCGACAAAGTAAAAAATGTACACTTCCAGGTGCAATCGATTACTGCAGGTGATTATCATACTGTCATAAAGATCCCAAGTTAATTGTTGTAAGAGACAAAGTGCAAAAAATCGTAGATTATAATTAATCAACTGTGTCTTTAGTGAAACTAAAACCGGAAAGTACTTTATTTGTTAAAAAAATGAATGCAAATAGAGACAGGGTTTGGATCTAAAAATTTTTAAAAAGCTTTCCGATAAAGAAACTAATAACGGATAACTTTTTTGGCAATGGTTGTACGATAATGTAAATTATAGCCATTTATGTCTTCTCCAACCTTTAAACATGAAAAATATCAAAAACACCCAAGACTGGGATAAAATTAGCCAATTTGAAAATGGTTTTCAATGCGATATGGAAAATTAATATGTCTATCGGCAATTCGTACGAGGATAAACCATTTATTTCGTAAAAGTTGTTTTTGGTTTTCACTCAAATGCAGGTTTGATTTAAATACTATTCGTTAAAAGTTTTAAATATCTTTAAAATTTTTACATTTATTTTTTACTATTTTCTTCTCGGTAAAACGTTTTGCCAAAAGCTGATTGTATATTTTTTTGTGCACTTTATCTTCAAAATTAAAAGTAAAACCTATTTTGATGCAGAAAAAGCTAGGTAAAAAATTCTGTATGAGTGTTCAAGAAAAACGCACTTCAGGACTCCAAATTCTAAAAGAATATTTTTAGAAAATTCGAGTAAACTGCTAATTCTAATGAGGTAAATGAACAAAATAATACCCACCTTTACATATGTTGTAAATATGCCTCGAAATAAAAGCACAAAAATCCGTCGTTCTCAAACTCGGAAAATGCCCTTCATTTTAGTATTTTACTGAATCAGAAACTGAGGGTTGAAAATCAATTTGGAGTAAATATATAGCCGATAAGTAATCCAATTAACAACAACTGTTTTTGTCATTGGCCAATTAGCGGCTAACGACGCCTGAAGTCTCTGGAAAAGCAATCTGAAGACGGTTCGTTCTCACCAGTTTACTTCGAACTAATATGTGCAATGCTTCACTGTTTGCTCATAATTTGCTTTTCTTTGTTATCAATTAATACAACTTACTTTTTCCTAATTAATTCGTACAGTTTTCTATTAACATCTAAAACTTTGAACATTCGTTTGTCCAATAGAAAAAGAAATACAGTTTCTAAAGAGAAAAGGTTTTTTGCCTAAAACAACAGCTGTCAACACTAACGAGCGACTAAAATCACATCAGGATATTTTAGTTCTTTAATCATAAAACAACTACAACAATGAATGGATTGTGGTTCACTGTATCTGCACTATATATAGTGCGACACATTTTTTCGGAGTTCTAGAAATCCCTTTTTTTAACACAGAATTTACAACAGCTTAAGGTTATATTGAAAAAACCAAATTCCTTATCTTGTGAAGACTAAATACATACATGTTTCATGAAAATTAGGTATTTTTCAAAAATGCTAAGAATCCCTTTCGGTACAATCAATAAAAGCTCCGTATAACAAATATGAATGAAAGTCTGCCAAGGCATTTGGAATCAGTTTTGTTTTTGCGCTCTTCGCGACAACGTAAATCACTTCAGTCACTTTGATAAAAGCTCTAAGCCAAAAGTTGAGGGAAACTTTCATTCATATTAACTTTAATTATTTCTATTCACCCGTATATTGATGAATTTTTATCAAAAAACGCGTAATTGTAACCGTTTAAGATTAAAACGTTCTTTGACAGTTTTTAGAACGCCATTATCCATCAGTAATAACTAAACCAAGAAGAGAAAACATTGCGAGATTTTATCGAGCTACAGGCAACGGCAACAATTGCGTTTATTCATTCTATATTGCTATGTTACTTTATCCAAGTTTTGGATAAAAAAGCGAAACCGCAGTTTTCGACAATATTTTGGATTTCAAACGTTCTAATTATGTCAAAGAAAATACTATAAGAAGAGTTATACATAAATATACATAAATATACAATGTGCCCTTCCGGTTACCACCAAGTACAGTTATATATATCCTATACCTAATCATTTTTTTCTCTAAACAGGGTTTTACTTGATCATTTTTTAATGATTCACTTGTTCAAGGCAGCTGTAATCATGATTATAATTTTGATGAGTTTCTTTTCAAGGACAATATAAGGGACTGAAGCACTCTGTAACAAATGTAATTCTTAAATACAAGTACGGATTTTTCATTATTTAAAGATCACTGCTATTCAGTAGAAATTATCGATAGCTGTCATTTATTATTATTTATTTCAATCATTTGTACAGTACACATCTATTTTATATTTATTGAGTAACAATCTCATCTGCATTTGAAACTATAATATATGTGGCCGTTTTTGTAAGCTATTTAATTTAAGAATAAATTGATTTGGTAGGGAAGAGTTTTAAACTAAATGTACACGCATATTCTAAAAATTAGAATACTTCAAGTCTCTAGAGGTTTTTAGACCATTGTTTATTGTTGATTATGAAATCTTTTTATAATAGCCATCAAGAAACAGCAAGGTTGATCAATTGTCCAGCAAATCAACGATTCGCACGCTCCTATGAACGACACTGAGATCCTTCCAGAGGTTCCGCCACAGTTTCATGGTTACTGTTAGAAAATGTACACTGTGCATGCTAAATGTTTGAACAAGGGTTGTTCTTCGCATGTTGTTTTTTATAGCTTGTTGGGTTTTCCTATATGAGATTGGCCACGTCCAAAACATTAACCATAGATCTTTGAACTTTCTTTTGTTCTATTGAATTTTATCCAAAACTTGGATTAAAGTGCCTATGAAGTAAATATTGTTTTTACATTTCTAAAGAGACCAATTCAAAAGTATTAAATACAGAAAGTTTCAAAGATTCAGGATAAAATGCTTCGGAGATATAGCCGCCTAAATTTGCAGTTTTTCAGCTAGATGACTGACTAGCTCATTATGCATTCAAGGTAACAAGTTATTTGTTTCTGTGACGTAATTTTGTTTGCAAAATGCAAAAGCGACATGAGAGAAAATAGCAATTTTTGCTTATATCCCCAATCTGATTCACAGCAAGGTGTGACTTTATATTTATTTTGAAGCAATTTCATCAGGTTTAAACTGTTTTTAACTTGAAAAAGTATGTTTTTTAATAAGTTTCTCACTAGGGATATCAAATGTTCTGTTTCTCTGCATCCTAGCAAACAAAATGACGAGTGTCACTTGCTAATTTGCATCTTACTGGATAGTCACAGAACTCGAATCTTCTCAGACAAGAGGATCTCTGTTATTTATTTTTACTCTCCGAAGTTTTGCCAGTTTGATTCTTATGAGTTTTTTTCATATAAATCCGAATCTACAAAAAACACAACAAAAAAATCTTTAAAATAAAGCGTTAGGTCTTTGATCAAACTATGACCTGGCATTAACAGATTCTACTGTCCAAATTTTTGACTATATACAAAAAAACAACAGGATAGATTATATTCAGTCAGAAATGTAATTGATGGTTCAATTACCCGCGGCTTTAAAGGAAGTTAGGCATTTGTTTTTATATGCCCCATGTAATCATTGATAGTACCTTGATCATTGATACCTACTATGCCCCATGTATATGTGTCACAAATCATTGATAGTACCTTGATCATTGATACCTACTTACCGAACGCATCGATTACATTCATCTACCTTGACACCATTGTGCCTACTGAAAACTAGCTATGTGTATCGACGTTGAATGTCAGTAAACGCCAACGGTCTTTTTGCTCTGACAAAAATACCTCGACAGGATATATAGCCTGTTAACTCCCACCACTGCTCTTCCATATCTGCCAACAGTACCCATTAGAAATGTCGATCTGTTATCTACAGCCCAGGAGTGCGGTCCACTTAGTCGCCAGATTCGTCATTTATGCTTCGATCGTATTCGATGTCTTTAGCGTCATTGTCATCATCCTGGGTACTGTTTTCTCTTTCTATGGTAGTTCGACTGCACGTGTGAAGGTCACTTTTTCCGTTATCTGTAGCTGCCGCTGGTAAATCATTTCTGGCATTGTTCCGTGCCGCGTCATGATTGTTTCTTGACGATTCGTCCTCTGTCTAACTACCGCTCCATAGGTTTGGGCATTGTCACGCATTTCTGGCACTGCTTTGTCCAGTAGTTTGACAACGGGAAGCTGTGGGGTCTGCGGAAGAGATTGTAACGGGATCGTAAGTTCTGGGTTCGGGTACCAGTTACCTTTCTGACTCGTGAAATAGTAGAAAGTAGATGATGAAAGCCTTTTATTGCTCTCTTTGATGGTGTTGCCGAACTCCTTGCCATACTCTTTCTTTAAAACCAAGAGGTCTTTTACATCACTAGTGGCATGCAAATGCTCGACATCTAGCTATACAGAGTGATACAGATGAGCAGATTTGTGTCTTCGAAGGCAAGACTTGCCATTAGTGACTCCAAGGGGTGCAATTATGTCAACAGGTTTAACAGTGGCTGCTGAAGCCATGCTTAGCGGTCCATTCAGAGCACGCTCCGACAATCGATGATCGGTTTGATTGCTCAAAATTTGAAAGAACTTGGTTGCACTCTCGCACTTTTGAAGCAGCATTTGACACTTCTATTTGATGGTTTTTCGCCTTTCTTGTGTACGGAGGTGTTGTAAAGTTTACCCATTGCTCGCAAGTAAAAGGCTGTCTCCATCAAAGGCGTCAGGAACTTCACTGAACTCGACTGTCCATCGCACACATCGGTCAGTTGCACTCGCAGTTGCACCCGCAGGCCCGTCTTGGCATCCTTCTACTTGGCTTCCTGCAAAGAGGCTTACGTTTTCATGTTCATCGATTCTGAAGAGATTCGAGTGAGTTTGTTCACAGAAAATAACTCCTCTTTGGAAAGATACAAGCACACAACCTGCCTTTCGTGCTTTGTAGACGGAATGGCCTTCATGGCTCTTAAGATCTATGACATTTATGGCTTAATCTTGGGAGACTAACAGCTTGTTGTTGTTTATGCAAAGGCTGGTAATGTTGATACAGATACTGTATCCGTCGTATTTTAAATGGGCAGATATAATGCTGCTAGAGCTCCCTTCGGCAAAGTAAACAAACTCTCTGTCTACAACACCAAAAGCCTGGATTTGTTGCTGCATTTTCTTGTCGGGAAAATGTATCTGATCTTTCTCATGTCCCTTCTGATTGCATTTCTGTACCACTGCCAAGATGCCCGTAATCTGCATGCCAAAATCCTTACCGAAGTTAAATTTGCCGTTTTAGGTAGACGCAATTGTTTTCGAGCACGTCAACACAGGACTTCCAGAAGAACTCAGGAATACCACGTTCTCTGCACTGTGAACTCGCGTCCATGAAATATTCTTCCTGATGACTGAAATATTGTCAACCGGACTATGAAGCCGAGCTCGATAAAGCGTAAACGTTTCCTTTTCACTATTTCAAGACAGAAAGAGTAACCGTCCATAGCTTCCCAGAGAAACAATAATTGGAGAGGGTTGCATATCCAGACGATTGTCCGTGAATTAGTGTGACACACATAACCCACATTCAGCAGATACGTAAGAAGTGACTCGTGGTAGAGTGTCAATACCGCTGAAGGATCCTGACGGTCTTCGTTTTTAACTTGGTCATTGCGTGGAACCAACTTTCTCATTGCTCTCTCAGTTTTACCACACTTTTGCAATGCAGGGCCTCGACATAGCGAAACGAAGTCGGAGACTGAGTGACATGACCATTTGGACCTCGCGTGTCCGGTTGTCCATTGAGAGATCCGCAGCTCGGCATGAGATTTAATGTATCCATAAATCCGCTGAAATTACTGTTAAAATCCGCAAGCCGGGCGAAATTTGGGCCAAATTCGGCGACCCGCAGACTCTTTCATCCCCCTGGAGTTAAATTACCATTACGAGTTCCCGTCTAAGGTTTAAGTCAACCGAGATCGGAACCGACATGTTAATAAATATACTTAACGAGCTTAAGATAAGAGAACACCTTTAATCCTATAAGTTTGTATAAGAAGTGTGCTACACGTTCTGTTTTTAAGACAACTTAAAGTCATATATATATATATATATACACACGCATATCTTTTAACCTATTATTTGAACATCTCGTACTGAGTTTAGAAGTAAAATGAAAGGGACGAATGCTGTGCGGACTACCAGAAGTAAGAGCTATTTTCTGAAATTGAAAAAATATTTTCCATAAATATAATCAATCTGAACTAGTGTTACATATCACTTATCTAGTGTTACATATCACTTATCATGATCTTTTCAGGCAACCAAAGACATTGTTTACTTCATTGGCATTTTGAATGACATCACATGTTTTCTTTTTCAGGATTCAAACTGTAAATGAGGAATGAAATTCAATAATTTTTCCATAATTTTATTCATGACCAAATGCCATGACTTTAAACGTGAATTACACATTTTAAACACTGAAAGATGTGGAGCAAGTTAAAACAAAAAACATTAATTTTATGCAAAGCATAACGCAACGTGCGTATGACAACTGCGTTTTCTTGGTACAATCGAATAAAAAGGGTCACAAAAGCTATTAAAGTACAATAATTATTTAAAGCTTTCATGACAGCTTGAAAAACAATTTACGATCGCACAGTGATATTACCAAAGGTTTCCGCAATGGGTGCATCAAAAGAGAGGGAATTCGTACGAGACAACTTTGCAGAGGGCAAAACTGTTCTAAATGTTGTAGTCCGAAATTTTAAAGAAAAGCTAAAATTTGGAAGAAATTACTTAGTATTTAAAGGGTTTGTATGTGTTCCATCGACAAATATATGCACTTTTCTGAACAATATTTCAGCTACGAAAACCTATATAACAAATGTTAAAGACAAAGGAAAGGCAAGAGGAGATGTGAGTTTTATATTTTTAATTAAAATTCATTTGCTATTTTCAAGAATAAGTGAAGTAGCAGTATCGAATATTACAATTAGTGTACATGTCGAAGGTTTTCTTTCATTTTGTGGCATTTTGGCAAGCAGTGCCCGCACTACTGTTACCCAGCAGATTCTGCTTCTCAAATGCCACGTGCAGGTTTTCAACACACCGCCTTAAGCTAGACACAAATCCTTTGGATAAAGGAAAAAGTGGAAAATCCGGAATTTTGAAATCCACGTTGCTGGAAGATTCTGACGCTACTGCTCCTTCTTTACACGATTGTTCAATTTCTTTGCCTGTAGTAGGGTGCTTGAGATCGTTTTTATCAGCTAATTTGTCGCTATAGCTAACTTGACTATTGCTAGAAACCTCAGAAACCTGCAGCGCGACGTTCGTGGAATCTAACGCATTCAATTCTTTATCAAGACTTTTTTGTTCTGTATTTTCCGAGTTCTTTTCTTCCATGCTGTCTTTTCCTTTGCACGCAGCAACGTCTGTTTGCTGTTCAGATGATAGGCTGTTGACAGAGGTTTTTCTTCCATTACCAAAAGCCGTGTTACTTACAGAGCACGGTGTTTGACAATTCACAGAGCTCGAATCACCACTTATTGTTGCATTTGCGCCGATACATTCATTGGGACAAGCTTCTTCATTTTCAATCCACCACTGGAATCGTGCAAATATCCTATAGTAATTAAAAGGACAATAGAAACTGCATTAACAATTTACTAACCCAGAACTCTATGCTAGATATTAAGGTGAAATACCTCATATTTCATAATTATATACTAGAATTCTATACTAGATATTAAGTTGAAATACTTCATATTACGTTGTAATCTTATTACATATACTACAATATTATAATACAACAATATCAGTAGTATATTGAATATGCATCTGCAGATTGGGAATAACCATAGAAAGAAATGTTTACGTTGTTACAAGCTTATTTTTCTCGGAAGAAAAAATCTTCTGAGTCCCAATATAACGGGAATCGAAGCCATGACCTTCTGATTACGGTCAGTAGTATGTTATATCAATACAGTAGTAATATTAACAGATGTTCGTTAACTTTGCAGTAACTTTGTACAACACTAAGCTCGTCAAACAAACGGTGGTTAAGATACGTAATTATTGTCTGAAAACATGCTATTAATTCCCTAACAGTAAATATACCAAAGCTAAATACTATATTTTCCTAAGAAATCAAATTAAAGATTTCGTGAGGTTTACGAGAAAACTAAAACGATCCCTTTAGGCAGGCTGTTTCTTGGTCACTAAGTTGTAACTATTGGAAAAAGCTGCATAATTTTTATCACTGTCATCATCACAAAATAAAAATGATTGCGGAAGAATAACATTATTATATTAAAATATTGCAAAATGTCATAAGACGACATTTACAACCTTTTACTGTCAATAATAGAATTCCTACAATCCAACGATATCAACGTAAGGCCAAACTAAAATGTTATGGCACGAATCTGACCGACCCTCACTTCTCACACATGCAAAAAAGTGTGATATCGTTTGATACCGACCCTCACTTTTCACAGATGCAAAAAAGAGTGATATCGATTGATACCGACCCTCACTTTTCACAGATGCAAAAAAATGTGATATCGATTGATACAGACCCTCACTTTTCACAGATGCAAAAAAGTGTGATATCGATTGATACCGACCCTCACTTTTCATACATGCAAAAAAGTGTGATATCGACTGATACCGACCCTCACTTTTCACACATGCAAAAAAGTGTGATATCGATTGATACCGACCCTCACTTTTCACAGATGCAAAAAAGTGTGATATCGATTGATACCGACCCTCACTTTTCACAGATGCAAGAAAGTGTGATAGTGTTTCATTCAAATTTAAGTTGTTGGATTCTTGTCTTTTAACACGTGACTCACTTACTTGCAAAAAAGTTTTGATTATTATTAGATTAAACCAGATAAAGTTCTTGTCGTTGTTTTATATGTTTTGCTCATTAAAACTAAAACTGTATTCCTATTTTTTAGCAAAAGATTACCTACGTTGAAATTTCAGTTTTTTGAAACATGGCGTGACCTTTTATATTTCTCAATTTTTTGCCGACCGACAAACCGGAATCAAAAAAACCCTTGCCCCAACAAATCAATTTGGTTTCGCATAACGCATGATTAAAAAGCCGTATTGCTGTACACGGTTTATAGAGATGGTCCATACCATTCCCTCTGAAATATAATAACGTCGAGAGACAAGAAAAATTTTTAAGATAAAAAATTAGCATTTCAAAATCGACTGTTGTGGCTCATGGTTATTCCGCCGAGCAACTTCCCCCCACCCACCCACACACACACACAAACCTTTGATATAACCCCCTTCCGTTTATAACCCATATAACACAGATATATTATAAGCCCGAGGCTTATAAATGGATTTTTACGCACTACAAAACTAACAGAATCTATTGTTTACTTACTTTGTGCCAATTTTGGTGTAATAGTCCAGTATTTCCCGTTTAAATACGGCAGGAGGGCAACAAACTAATCGCTCCATAGATTGTAGCAGTTTTACAAACACCATTTCATTGTATAGCCTGCTGTTCTTCTTCCCATCTGGGGTACCTCGGTGCTTTTCGTATCCAGCCTCGTTATAATACGGCTCACTACATAGAATCAGACCTGCAGAAAATAAAAGGCCTCATAATCCCTTTTCTGATACATTAAATACATTTTATACTAGGTCAAGAACTAACTGAATGTGAGTTAACAAAATTAAGCAAGTGCGAAAACAAGGGATTTAGTTGACGAATGTTTCAAGACTTTCGCAAGAAAAACGATAAAGAGGGAATAACTAAAAAAAGTAATATTTCAAAATTTCAGTATTGTAACGTCAATGACCAACATTCAATAACTTATCTAATTAGACAGCCAATTTTGTTTATTAAAAATTTATGCGGTTCTTATGAATCATGATCATGATCACCAATTTTTTCATCATCATTATCATCATCACTATGAACATTATCATCATCAACAACAACATCATCATCATCGTTATCAACATTATCATCATCAACAACAACATCATCATCATCATCATCATCTGATTCGGATTCAACGGTCGAAAGATTGCCTGGACTCCAGGTTCGCAAAGTCCTGGATTTCCGAATTCGAAGGCTAAAAAATTTCCTGTTTCCATATAAACGTACTCGGAAAGATCTTGCGTTTTACTGTATTCAAAACATTTTGTCAGAAATTAGAAAAAAGGTTAACTGCACTTTAGATGAGCCCTTATCAGTGTTTTCACCTTTTATATATTTTCACTACCATCATCTACCTAATCATTCACAAACCCACCCCACACTGTAATCTTATCTCTCATAGACAAACCTTGTATCGATATCAAAACTTGCAAAATGTTTGACTTGCTCGTCCAAACCTCGTTACCACGCCCGGCCCAAGTCCCCAGAAGACTAACGCACACTTTACCGTCTTCATAAAGATTGGGATTGAGTCTTCCTGAACAGTTAGACAAATAATGAAATACGGGAGGGGAGGCTGGATAGTCGTTAGGTAGCTGAACATCAAATACGAATAGTCCATATTCATATGGAGTCCCAGCTGGACCAGGAATCAACACACTCAAAAGATCCTGAAATACATTGGAGTTGGTATTTATATCGTCTTGAAAAAAAATCAAAAAGGGAAAACAAACAAGTGGTAAACTAGTTTGAGCTGCGTCGGTATTTCTAAAGAAACAATTTAGTGATAAAAATGTAAATTGTACACCGTTTAAAAGAGAGAATACTCCTATAATGTGTATAGTTTGTATACTTACCACTAAATTGAGAAAAAAAATCATCAAAATACCACCTTAAACATTGTCATAAATCGTCAAAACGGCAACCACTATCACCACCGAAATTATCGCAGATCATCAATACTACAATTATAACCATGGCCTTAATCATTGTCCTTCATGTCCATTTGGAAGTACAAAAATAAGAAGACCCACAATGATCCGTAATAAAAAATTTATTCATGATTCGTTAAGAGCGTTTGTTGTCATCACCTTCTGCATTTGCTGCATCTGACGTTTTGAGCGTGTGTTAGCTTCTCATACTAACTAGCGTGTGTTAGCTTCTCATACTAACTAGCGTGTGTTAGCTTCTCATACTAACTAGCGTGTGTTAGCTTCTCATACT
>JAOTRI020127686.1:0-11654 GCA_028564885.2 Zoanthus sanctaehelenae
TAGTAGTCATATGTTGAAACATGCTATAAATTCCTTGAAAAGTTTGTATTTGAAGAAAAATCTTTTTCATGTGTACTTCCCCCTTAAGTTTAACCCTGGGTTAAGCAAAAATTCAAACAGGAATTTCTTCTTTAAGAAAGGTAAACAGTTATTTATGAAGACTGGGTTTGGATTTTTGAAGTCTTGTTAATCATTAAATTACAGCTAAATCTCTCCTTGTGAGATTGGAATTAAACAAGATCGTTGGTTAAATATTTAACGCTGAGTTTGTGCTAAGCGGCGTTTGAACAACTGAGCCCTGCAGACCTTTAAAACAAAAATCCTAATTCTAAAAAAAATTAAAATGCGTATAAGCCACCTCATCTCCTGGCGACACATCTATGATGGTCGTTTGTTAATACCATAGATGTTATTACATCTCCCTTCGAGCTACTGCTGCGTGCGAATTTGATGTTGTTTCTTCCCCAAAAAATAAGTTCAAATCTTCAAGCCAATCAATGTCTAATCACTAATGTTCTGTTCCTTAAATTGCTAAAGCAAATTGTAAAATAAAACTTAAGTTTGATAGCAACGTTCCGGCTTTCAAAAATATGCATATTGGATAAAACTACAGACAAATGTTCTTACGTCCTTTTGAGAGTTTCACCTAATTATTGTTTAAAAATGCTACAAAAACCAGACTGATTAGTCCCCATGTTTTTAGAAACAGGGGGCAAACAAACTTAGTGGCGGGAAAACTTCTGGAGGGCGCGCGCGCGTATATAAAAGACGTTTTTCGTATCTTCAGAAGCAGAAACATGGAAATTACAAGTGTTTTAGTTTCCGATAAAATACCAAAATTCTTACAAATCAGTTTCGGTACAAAAATAAATCGTTCTCATATTCTAATAAAACATTGAGAGTGTATGTATGACAAGCAAAAAGTGGCCACTATTTTTTCTGTAGTGGTATTGCTTCATTTCATTGAACATTTTATAATGATAGTTTAATGTCACGTAAGTGAATGTGATATATTCTATGGAGTATGGTTAGAACCTTAATTACAAACTATTTATAAATGAAAATTGACTACGATACCAGTTTTTTTAAAAAGAAATAATTTGAGTTGAAATAGAGATAATCGATAGTTCTGTTGGCTTCCAGTGCAATACGCAAATCATTGCCAAAATACAATTTACCCTGACTTTTTTGTCATGACTTAACATGCAGACTGGGAACATAGCAAAACGAGCGCTAATCGTACACTAAACTGGAAAGCTTATCGTACTGATTAGAACAGTGGATTTCCGAATGAGAAAAAAAATTATTTTGGTTCATTTGTCTTCTCTTTTCTAGCAATTTTCCTGTGTACAGCCGCTCACCTTTCCTTTCGAAAAGGGAGACTCTTTTTTGGAAAGGAAAGGAGAACGGCTATACCCAAGCTACTAGCAACTAGCATTGTAAATTGAGAGAAATGTTCGAAATACCGTGTTATTTTCAAGAGTATTCGTCGAATTGGTATTTTAGAACCCTTACCCTTTTAAATAGGTTCAAAACCCCATTTTTTTAATCGCTGTGCATATTACTTGACCCCTAAATTTGCACTTGGAGATAAGACTATACAGGGGGGTAAGGGGGGGGGGCGGTCGTGGCACGATTCACGATTTTCTCAAAATGAGACGAACATTTCACACATTTTAACTTTCGCGCTTCACGATTCACGGATTACGGCCGCGGTCTGAGTCTCGAATCACGAATTTTATTTTTCTCTTATTGCGAGTCACGAATAATAAAAAAGAGGATTCACGACTTCACGAAGAAACCCCTTACCCCCCCCTGCCTATAGCTTATGAAACTGCTTATTCGTTAACACGCTCATTGGCGGTGAACACGAATCGTTTATTTCTTGCTTCAACTGTCAGTTTGGATGATTTGAGTGATCTTTAAATAATTTGTTTACACTGAAACGAACTTAATAAGATTTTCAACAACACCCAGAGATATTTGACATTTTTCGTCCTTCAAAAAATTTCAAGAAAATCTGTATCTTAATTTACACCTTCATTTGAATAATCAAGCTTCAAATTAACTGTTTCTGGTGTGAATCGAGATACTACACACCGAATAAAACAATAGCAGATGTATATACCATATTTCAACAGCAAATTTTTGCCAGTTTTAGGGTTGCCTTTGAGCGCAAAATGGTTGCTCGGGATCAGTCGCATTTTGCCTTATCGGATCAGCTTTGCAGTTTTTTTTGCTCTAACGTAAGAAAAGACTGGGGCTGAGAAAAATTTGCACTGACCAGAAAGATTTGATAGCTATCTTTTTACTTGGTTTTAGTCTCGCTCCCAGAAACAAAATTCATCCACGGCCAAAAAAAAAATGGCACACAAATCAGCGTTTTATGCGTCAAACAAAAGCCCTTTCGCCTTTACATATTGATGGTAGTAATAATATTCTCATTGACATTGTATTACTATTTAAAATTTTAAGTTCGCCCGTGTTTATGCTTTCCCACCTTTTGGTTTTCTCATTTCCTGTTTCTTTAACTCAAAATACCGCCTGCAAACTTTAATTGCGGCGATGATTATAAAAATTTCAACCAGAATTTTCTACATATTGCACTACATTTTGTTTTAACCAAAGAGATCGTAACTTCAGCAACATTTAACTTTACGAATTTGGCATCTTCATCTACACGTACAGGAAACCAGGCAGAATAGATATTAAGAGAATAATTTCACCGTTGATTAATTTCCAGTTTTCTACAATTTTTTAAAAATGCAAATCACTCCATAATAAGTATTGTATGATCATTGGGGTAATTAATGTGTTAAAGGCCACCACCGAAAGCACGTGAATTGAGTTTTAATCATCGCCAGAAATACAAGACCCGTTTTTCACGTGCTCACCACACGCCGCTGGACGATGACGAACCAAAGCGAAGGAAAGTTATTGATTTTCACTGAAGCCACTTAAAAATGATTTCAAACCAATTATTCTTATAAAAGTGCTCGGCCTATTTTTGGAGATGAACTTCAAATAAACAAAATTTTCATTATTCTTTTAAAAAGAACATTGTTTAAACATACAGCTTAACATTCCAACAATCTCTTAGTGTCAATTCAAAAATTGAAACCAGTAAACGTAACTTCTAATTTCATTACAAGGATTTTAAAAGGTTTTTAAAAGTGATCAATATGAATGAAGATTTTTTTACCTATTTTGTGTTTTGGTTACTTTTAACCCCCAAAAAAGTTTGAACGCAAATTGGTTTCCAAATTGATACTCGGTATTTGAAAATCTTACGAGTGGCAAGCAGCCCTCAACTATAAAGTAATGCGACAGTGAAGCACCATTGAATATAATTGTGTGTTTGATTCTCAATTTTGATTCGTTTCTAGTCCAAAAGTAAATCTAGTTAGTGAATCTTAAAAACCAATTAATTCTAAAATTTGTTTTTGAAGCATGCAATGTATCAAGTGCGAAACAAACAGCAGAGCTAGCTATTTTGAAAACCATTTATGATGGATTCTAAAAAAGTTGAAACACAAATCTAATAAGTAGTATGAATTAATGTATCTGTAAATCAATTAATTCTAAAATCGGTTTTTAGATGGAGGAAAAAAACGCACTTACCTAGATTTTGAATTAACAGTGATAATGGTCTCTTAAACAGAAGATGCTGGTAAGACAAATCCGAGCAGCACACGTGTTTATTGTTTATTCAGTGTGAGTAATACTCATTATTTTTAAAAAAGCAATTACGTGTTTCAAGCGAAATGTGATGGGTGTGACTTTTTCGGTGATATTTTCGCACCTTGAGATTTGAATAGCGAGTGTGAAACGCTGCTAAAGCAGAAATATTACGAAAGGTGATATAACTGGTTGATGTTTATCGAAATAGTTTTTGTCAACTTTTTGTTTCAAACATTCCCTTGTGGAAAACAATGTATAATAAAAAAACGGAAGAGAAATGTAAAGCCTTAAGCATAACGGAAATGAATGTTTAACTTTTACCAGTGTTAAAAAGCGTCCTTTATCGGTATATTTTTTTACCTTATTCTCTTGCAAGTAGAAAATATTTGTTTCCTTGTCTCGTTAATATACATATAATACGCTTGTTTCAGCTCTTGATAACTAACTTGTCATAAAACTAAGTTAATGAATTTTTCGCTCTTGATGTAAGAATATTAATTTATAAAAATCAAGAGATTCAGATCACGGAATTTTTTTTAGGATCTAGGAGTCATACTTAGGCTTAATCAAGCGAACAAAACGAAACAATCTTAAATATACATTTTATTATGTCTGTTTCTTTAACACTAATTTCTATTGAAACTTTAAATATATTTTGGTTGATCAAAAGGGACTAGAAACACCAGACTATTAGTATTTCGTTGTTCCGCCAGCAAAACATATTTTTCTTGAATTTTTCGATATTTTTCCCAATCGATTTAGTGTAGTTTTAAATCACGCCATTTTTATTATATGTACCTTTGGTTTGACTGATTCAACAAAATAAAGACCTATTTTCAGTTGTTAATTGTTTAAACTTATATATAGTTAAAAATGTCGAAATTTCAAAATGTCAAAATTTTAAGAATTGAGACGGCACTCTTTAAAAAAGTAAGAATCTCGGTAAAAAGGGAAGTGTGTATATGGTATAGTGAACTAATATCAGCTGTGGATGTTTATGGGATGTGTCTATGGAGATAAACATTAAGTATAGATAGCACAAATGTGCTAGTAGCTAACTTGAAGCTACGATATAGGGTACTAAAGCCACGTTGAGGTTTCCAGTTGGCTACTAACACTTTTGAGCTATCTTGATATTTAAATGTTATTTTAAATAGAGACCTGTGACTGCTTGTTAGGATTTACTGGCCAAAAATGACCGAAACTGTTCTACAAGACAGCAAAACTTTAAGGTCATTGTTTATTTTGTTAGATTAGGGGTAATGCCCGCCGCCCGAAAGTGATCTTAGACTTTAAATGCCATTTTTATTGTCTTCAACTTCAATTAGCTACAAGCACACATGATATGTCAGATACGCGCAAGATACTTACGGCTCATAGCTGTCTGTCATTACGGTTCAGTTCCCTCATAGGTCGTAGGTATCAATATAGTAGATTATTTAGTATAGTAGATTTATTTGATACCTTAAATACACCTTGCAATTGAACAAAACAACTGGTTTTAGTAAAAAAGAACCATCAAAGTACTTGCAGGGAAATGAAGTGAAACATGATTTAAATTAATAAACTGTGTGTATCATATTAAGAAGAAAACTAACGAGCTGTAAACTAGTTGAGCTGTGTCGGTGTTTCTAAATAAACAATTTAGTAATGAATATGTAAATTATACACCGTGTAAAAGAAAGAATACTTACTGACGTTTCGGAAGTTACACATATTTATTACTAAACTATATCATATTAAGACATTGCCGCCAGAGAAAGCGGAAACATTAGTTACGTTGAATGATATGAGAATCCTTTAGTAAAACACGTTCTGTGAAACCGGCTCCCTCAATTTTAAAACATTGACTATAACCCCACATTTGTTTTGGGTTTCCAGAATACGTTTCTATTGATTGTTGATCCAAACATATTTTTTACAAACTCCACAAAAATGGACGTCGTTTTTGAAACACTCATGTCTATGAGATAAAAAAAAATTGCACGCTGGCTTGAACATATGAAATATATTTTCTTGAAGATAAACTTCATATGTTCGTGCCAACGTCACGTGTCATAACTCATATCCTCTATTTAATATTTAGGTGAAGAAAAGCAAGAACTGGCCAGTGTTTAAACATGGAGGAACAATGGCGTTTTTCAAAGACTGAAATAAAAAAAAGACAAAAGAAAACTAGATGAGCCAAAACTGATAAGTCAAAGCATAAAAATATCCCTATAAGATTGAAAAAATACCAAATAAAAACATTATTGACCCCTAAAAAATACGGCGAGCATCCTTATTATATCAATCATAGGAAGAACATCCCCCGGGCTCACAAGCGAAATCGGTATTCTGCTTCCGACCCCGACAGTTTAATTTTCTCTAGATCGTATCGCTCTGCGCTTCTGATTACGTCTCCGACTCCAATCCCACTCTGTCGCTGCTTGTCGCTAGTACTGTTCACCAGCAGGACATCTAAATTGTGTGCAATTCTACAGCTGGTCTCGAATTCTCTCAGATGAATACGTTGTTATTTATGCTTTTGGGATGAGTGGCTACACGAACAAATGAGCTTCATTTTTTACACTTGTAGACAGAAAAAAATACTCAAAACACTATAAACTTTCTTGTTATTGTTCAAATGAGAGATATTACTAGTACCCACGAATAGAGCTTGTTTCAGATTTTGTAGAATCCAGTACTTCAGTGAACTAGTCTTTCGCGTTTTTACAACTACTTCATGCAAGTGAAAGCAACGTTTTCACTTTTGTTGGAATGACTTGTTAGTTTATATAAATGTGAAACTAAAATAAGACTGAAAAGACAAATTTTAAAAATTTGTACTAAATTACAAATTGCTTCTCGTACGGGATATTTGCATGCCGCTTGGTTTGTATCATGAAGTTTCACTGGATCATTTGAAAACAAAATAATATAAACTGCAGTTTCCCCAGATTTGGTCGAAAATTTGTATTTTTAAAATAGGTCAGACTCAGATTATAAACTTTTTTAACAGTTTCTTTTTTAGCTATTCAGTTTTTAATCTGAAGATGAGGTACGTTTGATTTGTAATTATGAATAGTTTTTAATAGTTTTTAATAGTTTTTTTTACCTTTATAAATAATTTGAACCTCGCGATATATCACCAACTCGTGTTGAAACTGCTGTACCCGCGCCATTCCCTTACTTAAGGTCCGTTCAAGCGGACCAAATGTGTTGCTCAAACATTATCCAACATTGTTAGGTGATGTTGGACGGTGTTTGATCACTGTTGCATTGTCTTCGATGCTAGTGCGCTGAAACGAATCCAACACCATTCAATGAATGTTGGATTTCACTACCAGGCACAAGATTATGGCAAATTTTTGAAAATGTTGGAAACAAAGTTCGAACAAAATTAAATTTTACCCAACATCGTTCAACATTTTTAATTGTACAAGCGGGTCAAACATGTTGCTTCTAACAATGTTTGAACTGATGGTTGACCAGCAAGTTTGCAGGATCCGTTTGAACGGCTTTGAACTATGTCACTCTTTTTATAAGAATCAGTAAGTTTTTCCGAGGCCGGCTTAATTTTTTAGCTATTTCAGCCTCAATTTAATATTCCGCTCTTATTTCTAGCAACTTAAATTGAAGAAAAAACATAATAGAAACAATTAAATCAAGGCATTGGCTAAACGATAATGTGCATCGCATTTTAAAATAAATGTGAGTCTTTTGCGTTTTATATTGAGCTGCTAAGTTAATTTATGAGTTTTAGTGAGGTCTCTACGAAAAATATTTTCATACTATTTAACTTAATTTAGTTTAATTTAATTTAATTACCGTTCGTTGACATGGTACATAACAACAGGATGGCAGTAGGGGGAAACTTAATTCCCATTCTAAGACTGTCATCCAAGAACATGAAATACAACTTGTATTTCATGTCAAGCAATTACAATTAAAATACATGCTGGAGGAAGACCGGGCCTAAATATGTATAAAATACATTGACTGCTGAAATAAAGTGATGAATGTAATGCAAAATATTGATCATAATCTTAAATGATTCATTAATGAGGTTTTAAAAGAGTGAAAACTGAGAGGTTGCAAAATGTCACCAGGTAAATTTTTCCAGTCATTGATATAGCGATGAAAAAAAAGAGTATTTCAGATAGTTTGTGTGAGTGGATATTGGTCTGATCTTAAACATATGACCTCTCGTACGTGTTCTACCTACTATTTAAGCAATAGAAAACGTTTTCCGTGTTTGCATAGCCTGATATAAACACGCGAGGGGTTGGGAGAATTCGAGATAATTATGCAACCCCGAGACCATGTTTACAAACTCTCATGCAAACACGCCTCTCGGCCAATCAGAGCGCGAGTACTATCTTAGTTATTTTATAAATCATAATACGAATCACGATTAATGTTATAATAACCAAAGATTATTTTGTACATAAAGAGTAAGCTTAAGTAATGTCTTCTAACTTCCTAAGATTGTTTTTAAATTGTTTTTAAATTGCTGGCCCTGAGTTTGAGCCTCGTTCCGAATAAAGTTGTTCTAGTGAAAAAATGTGTATCCATGGTTTAGTAGCATGGTAAAAGGATGTTAATGTTTCAAGCGATGATTACTAAAAACTGAAAGTTCAGCTCTCAGCTCTTTATAAATATGATTATATATAATTATGTATAAAAGAACTTATACCTACAGTCAACGTGTCTCGATTGAAACATTCTTTGTTGCATGCCATTGTCATACAATGGCATACAACCATCATGTAGCTAAAAATTAGATGTCCGCGCGGACGGACGGACGATGTCCAACAAGTCACGTGGAATTGAAAAACAATAGTGATCGTCTGTCCAAAAAGTTGTGCAAGAGTCAACTACCAAATATAGATTTGAGTTGCTTGACCAAATGGAGAAACGAGTGAGGCAGTGAGCGTGGAACATCGCGGATAACCCCCCCAAAAAACTATTTAGTCTACGAGGCTTCAACTGCTTTATGTTTTTGCGGATTGAGAGAAAGATTTTAACTTCAACTTCAGTACAGGCAAATGATTCGAGAGAAATAAGATAACACCAGAAACTGTGTGTAGCGGAAGGGTAGTGTTAATTGAAATCATAAAAAAAAACGTTGTCTTTGGGACCGGTTACTAAAACCAGGAATGGGGAATGGGGAATGGGTAATGGGAAATGGTTTTTGAACAATAAATCTGTTATTGCTGCAATACTCGATGCACAAAATTTCAGGTAAGCTTTCGCATAGATTTATTGTTCAGAAACCATTTCCCATTCCCCATTCCCCATTCCCGGCCATTCCCCATTCCCCATTCCTGGTTTTAGTAACATCCCGTTCTTTGATATTTTCTTACTTTACTTAATAAAAATCTTATTTCAAAAAAGAGATCTTTACAAATTCGCTTCAATTCAACGAAAACAAAATCAATGATGCCAGACTGGCCGGGTGTTGCATTCTTCTATATTTTCTTGCTTTACTCAATAAAAATTTTTTGTTTTTGTTTCAAAAAAAGATTGTGTTAACAAATTTTCAAACAATAAAGTAAAAGTTATCAATGATGCGAGACTGGTGTTGTTTAAAAAGTGTCTCAAGACATGCTTTGTCTGCCAAATGATTGAATATCGCTTTAAAAATATTGTATTTAATTACTTCAAGGTTTAAGAGCATTGATATGTTTTACTTTCTAAATTTAATACGTCTAAAAGAAACTACATTAACGAGCTTGCCTCGTGATTTTGCCGTTCTAGTTGCAGTAGGCGATAAAATGTGTGGTTGCTGATTAATTATTCGTAAAGCCAAAACAATAAATTAAAGAGTTCCCGATCTGGTGATTGAAAATGAAAACGTGAATTTTTCCTTGAATTCAACGTGCCAGATTTAAGCATGGTCTTTGCTAAGAATACAACATAGCACAAAAAAACTTTTATCCTGTTCCTAGGTTTTCAGATTTCATGCAGATTCTCACCTCGCACAGTATCGAAAACAGTGGCAGTGACCTACTTTAATAGACAGGATGTGTGTACTTAATTGTTTATATAATTTTTATTACAAAATTCGATTTTGTCGTCCAGCCCACACATGCAATATCTGCAATATCCTCGGGATGAAAATGTTTACCGTAAACAGGATAAGCTTTGCTGATTGTTGCTTTGCTCTCAGCAGGGAATTCCTAAATGAAATGAGATGTTATACTAACTTTGGCAAAGTCGTATTTAATACTAGCCATTTTGATAATAATCATATTCATGACAAGAAAAAGTTTAGGTAGAAAACAACAAAAACAACAAGAAAATGATAAGAAAATATAAGTAATAAATTAAAAATAAAAACATTAACATTAAGAGTAATAATAGTAATAATGATAAAAAGTATTACAAATTTGATGGTGTATAAACATTTATCAGTTCAATTTCTCTCTGAAAAAGTTGATCTATCTATGAATAACTGAAAAAACTTCTGTCACAGTTATTGAAAACCAATGGTGTATGTCGCTTGAGCTTCTCGTCCCTTTAGTCGTTTAGAGATACAAAGGCTAATTTAATAACAAAAATATTAAATAAAAATAATAGCAATAATAATTATGATAATAATGGTAATGATCAAACAATATTATCACGATAGCTGGAATTGGAATACGGTGTGTTGTCAATGATTTTAATTTATGATTCATTGTTGCTGGGATTTGCAATATATTTATATATTTGGTACGTACCATATAGTGTCAGAAATTTGGGATTTATAAATCGCAGATCGATCGATACATCGCATCTGATTTGCAACAAGACTTTATCAAGTAGTTTGGCCTTTCACAACTTCGCTCATTTGCTTTCTTCTGGACGCAAATTTTAGATCGTCTTAGGAAAAACTTGCTTTAGGGAAACCGATGAAATTTGATAAAAACACACTTCAGGCTGCTTGACCACTGAGAAGACTCTACTAAATCGGAGAAAAGAGCAGAAAATTTCAAAATAAGACTCAATGATAAAAGGCAATCAACCTGAATAACGCGGTGAACTCCTATATAGCACTTAGAATTCTCTTAAACGCTTTACAACTGAAATCAAACAACTTTTTTGTTTGAGGCAGAGTAAAACTAAGCCAATTAGTGAATTACTTCTAAATAACTTAATATTGTTATAAAAGAAAATGTTTTTTAAGTTACGGCTGAACAAATTGATAGTTTTTTAAATTTATATTTAACTTTGAAGCCTCAAATGTTTCCTAAATATTTTTCAATTATGTGTTATAACATATTGCATTTCTCGGTTTTAAAAGAATATTGTTACATATTTAAAAATTATTATATCTTTATTGTATCTCGTCATTCGTTCTATGACCTGTTAGTTTAAATATTGAATTCGTTTTTTATTCAATATAGGCTTGATGAAATCTTGATTTGTGTTTTTAGAATGTTATACACAAACTACATTTTCTTTGCCGCTAGACAAATAAAAACTGAATATTTACATTTTATCTATTTATTATTACCTTGCATAAAATGTGTTATTCACAATTAGGTATGGGCCTACCCTTATTTCAGCCTCAACGTTCAGTTCGCATCGGAGAACTTTAAATAACAAAAACCACCCAAACTTTGGCCAGAATCTGCACGCATGCGCACAACCAGGTTCTGGCCAAACCGTGGAGTAGAGTCTGGGTGGTTTTTGTTATTTAAAGTTTTACATTTGTGTTTTTTAGCCATCTAGGTCCGCTCTTTAGATCCTCTCTCCACACGCATTGCCTGTGGTATGTTTTGGCATACACCAACCAAGCTACCACATGCATGCGGTGGGAGTGTAGTAATAAAGCAGTTCTCTGAACTCGCTTCATTGCTCGTGGCTATGTACCGATCTAAAAAGTCCGAACGAGGACGAAACAGGTGTACTCGGGTGCTCCAGATACTTGCTTTGTTGTTACTCGGGTGAAGCTGGTTGTGCACATGCATGAAGGTTCTGGCCAATCCGTGGAGTAGAGTTTG
>JAOTRI020127697.1:0-22110 GCA_028564885.2 Zoanthus sanctaehelenae
TTAAAACTTTGGAAACTTAAAGTTTTGATCGATTCTTTAACTTGATTCCAAACTTTTGGTCCAAAAAACGTAATATTGAATTTTCCATAATTGGTTTTAATATTTGGTAAAGCAAAGGAGAATTTTGAAGATAGACGAGTATTATAGCTATGCCTCGTGTTAATACGAGTGAAAAATTATCAAACGTCTTTGGAAGACTTGCTTTTGAAAATTTATACATAAAGCATGCTGTATGGAAAAATATTATATCATGTAGTTTTAAAATCTCGAGTCTGGCAAATAAAGGATTGGTATGAGCTTCGAATAAGTTAGCAAAAGATAAAATACGTATAATGTTCTCTTTTGCAGTACAACTGAACGGATTAATGTTTGTAATACGATTCACGCAGGTTACGAATGCCGTGACACAAGAGTTGCGTGACTTTTCCTTACAACATTTTGATAACATCAGACAAATTATTGTACGTCAGAGCACTAGTCTTCCACGCTAACTGTAATGAAACCAGTTGCGTGACGATTGCGGAGGAGACGGTCAGAGCACCGAATGCAGACGAAAAAACAAATTTTCATCAGACTTCGTTTATATATTTACACCAAATAAAGAGTGATGTCTATATTATGATTCCTTACATCGCAGTTAAAACAAGAGATCCAACATCTAATAATACTTAATACTCTAATAATACTTTCCATAGTTTAACTCAGTACGTCGAGTGGTTCATTTTCAAAATAATATTTTTTCACTCACAAACAACAATGAATGAGTTCGTGCAAGCTTGTTTGAAATGCCTGAAGTTCTAGCAATTGTTAGCGTGAAAGTCGTACGCGCGCACTTTGAGTTCTTAATACAAAAGGATCCAAAGATTGTAGCTCTTAATTACTCATCAACTGTCTGAAGCCTTTGTGAATTACAGCCAATGTCAGTCCATAGCGTCATTGTTTGGAACCAGTGTTCTGACCGTACCAATACATGCCCGAGCTGAATGTACTTCGAAAGGCCATTTTGATGTACGTATAAAGGCTATATAGCTACAGGTAACGCATCATCTTCTGTTTAGCGACCACGGGGCACCCAAAGTACTCTCTCGGACGCGAGATCAATCTTAAGTTTGGAAGAACGTAAATCAATCAATATAAATCATATTTGAAACTGTATTACTATAAGTAATTTGTAGTTGTATGTTGTTAAACGTTGTATTTTGTCTTAGAACTTTAGAGAGCAAAAGTTTGTTTTAATTAATTTATTCTGCAGAAACACATAATTAACATAGACAAGGAACACGAGATATGCATGTAGATGACTATATTGTTATTTCAGATGGAATAAAATGAAATATCTTATACAATATGTGGTGAAATACGTTGGTGTTATATAAGTATTCGTCATTGAAACAAGAAATTGCACTTAAATCCGTGATCAGTCTCTTCGCTCGTTTTTTCCGGCCACAGATCTTATGATTTGAATAGCGCTTGAGATATTTCCTATTTGTTATTAAAAGTAGTATTAGATTGATTATATTCGGATATGATTCGGATATGATTTTACTGTCACAATTGAACAAGCAGTTTTCTAGAAGTTCTTCATTCCTGTGAAATTCACATATTACAAGCACAGGCACGCACCTTTTAATCTTGGTCTTTTGATGGGAAAAAATTAAGTTGTATAGTTTAACGGTCATCAGAGTTTAATAAAAATTACGAATTCGTACTATACTCTAAACACTGTTTAACGCATACATTGGATCTACGACCACATAGATCTATCGATCATCTATTATGTATAACTTTACGCCGGTTGCACTCACTAAAACCCCATTTACACAACAGAAAAGACAGCTGAGCAAGGAGAAATTTTGGCAAAGGTAAAACCTAATTTCATCAAGGTAAGAATGAGTTTGGCTTAGTAAATCTCGATTGCCTTGCCAATAGACCTTTACTGAGATAGCCAAACAAAGTGCATTCTGGTCTATTTTCAGTACAACCATCACCATGTTTGGCAACATAAACAATCAATGTTTGTACTGATGCAGGACCAGAATGCATCATGTTCGCTTTTTTAGAAAAGGTCTATTCAATTTGGGTTTTGGGACAAAACGTTCGCTCAATTCGGAGCACACGACTTTGGACTTTGGACTTTCCTTTTTACATCTGTCCAAGACGTCATATTAATTGCTAGGCTACCTGTGGTAGGTCCAGTTGCAAAAAAGGTTTGATTTTCTGTATTTTTTGTTGTCCAGTCTAAATGTGTAGCCCACAGTTCAACGTCAGTTCGAATCACAAGGTTAATTTCTTGCTCGATTAGTGTTGTGAGGAGAAGAGGGGCCTGGAACATTGGTAGCCCAGTGAACGCTTCTAGAGTATCTTGTTATATAAGAACAAACTGCAGTGCTGTGTTGTGAGGAACATTGGTAGCCCAGTGAACGCTTATACAGCGCCTTGTTTTTTAAAATTATATCAGCATCTCGGATAAATTAAAATTTACCCCAATCTTACAAGTACTACTTTTTAGTTGTTAATGTTACAAGCAATGAGGGTGAGTTTTAGCGAGAAACATTGTTTTCAACACTTTCTGCTATATAGCAGTACGTAGTACCCACTTCGGTTTTTCTGTCTTGGGTAAATTGGCTGTCGGAGTCGTATTAAGAGCCGAGCTGAGGCAGCAATACAGTCACATCAGCAAAAAAAAGGTGAACAAAAAAAGAAGAATCCGATATCCCAAAATATCCTGCAAATGTCATATATCAGAAATAATAATCATGTACTGGAAATTCAGCTGAAAAAATTACAAGCTCAGTACTTGTGACCACATCCATCCCCCAGCACCCTACCCGGCGTGCCTACCCCTCCCAACAAATCTAATGGTTCGCCCCTACTGACAGGCAGGGTCGGGTTAAATGATTCACCAACATTTACCTTAAAATAAAAATTTCAATCTGAATCAATGCAAAGCAGGCTGTAAAATTCAAATTTTCTCCTCGATTCCACCAGCTACTCAGTCTCAGGTTTGCAGTAGGGTACAATGGGTGCATCATAACAGTGAATTGCTCACCGCTCGGGGAGCAATCTATTCATTTTTGTTATTCATTGTTGAAATCATGCCTGTGACTTCATGTTCAAGTCAATTACTTATTGTTGGCTTAAAGTTTCAAGTAATACATTAGTTAATCGGCTTACGCTTACAGTGAAAAAACAACTACTGAGAGTTCTTTTGACTGAAAAATAACTTCCTGTTTTTGGTTTTAGTTTCGAAGTTAAAGGTGGTTAAAGGAAAGTCTCATTAATACAGAACTCACAAGTTTGAAACCGGTTAAATTCTGAAAGATTTCTTTTCTTGTTTCTCTGTTACAGCTGCGCATGATCAGCGAACAATATTGCAACCGGTTGTCGTTCATAGCGCCATTACAATTACAACTACAAGATGAAAAGTTTTTCATGTGTCTAGGCTTTCGGAAAGGTAATTTCAGCATTTGTAATGCTATCAAGTTATTGATAATTATTTCTAATATAAAAAGATTTCTATGAAAATGAAAATATTCCATTCGTTATCCTCAGATAATTATATTTTTTCATTCTAGACACATTCTTTCGCAAATGACAAACATTTCTATTTCAGCTATTTTATTTCAAGCAATTTATCTTAACAATTATCGATTCACCTCGGATAAAGTGACGAACTAACGCGGGATATACAAAGTGTAACTCAAGAGCCAAAGCCGGCTCTGGTTAGAATGTCCGAGTGAGATGAAGCGTGTATTTTCTATTGGATTTATAGATTAGATCAAATGTAACACGCGCTCCGGTTGCTGAAGTAAAGTGTTTTCACAGAACTGTGAAATAAGCCGATAGCGGACACAAAGCGAATACATGCATTTTTATAAGAATTTTTAAAAACGTTAACAAAAATAACGCTGAAATTGGCCTAAAATCAAAAACAATTTGCTTCTTTTCGCTAAACTTCAGAATACGCGGCCATTCTTTGTAATATATTTCTGTGCATTCCTCGTAAAATCAAGAACAATAGTGGACTGATATTCTGAGGTTGCTCCCAATTTTAAAAGAACAAGGCACAGGCTGAGACAGAAAAAAGTGAAAATTATTAAACTTTTCACTCCTAATCAGTTGTCAACACTCAACTTCTCCTAACATAACAAATACCAAATACAACATTTGGTATAGAGAAAATGAAAATTGATCAAGGAAAGTAAACTACTGAAGATTAAAACTGAAATTCTCTCAAACTCGAGCAAAGAAAAGTATGGGAGCAAGTTGGGAGAACTAAATAATTGAACTGGGACTGAAAGGGTTAAACCGTTACTGAATCTTGTAATTACGTTCGCAATGTGCACAGTTTAAACACAGAAGCATCGTTACACATGTATTATTGTTATTGTTATTGTTATTGTTATTGTTATTGTTATTGTTATTGTTATTGTTATTATAGCCGGACTTTAAGAAACGAGGACGGAAGCAAAAACGACTGAGTTTGTGAGAAATATTATTTCCCGGAAAAAACCGTTTTAGATCATCGATAAAGTTTAATTTTAGACTTTGTACAAGATTTTAGAACAGTAATTGGTAAAAGGTTCAATGTCGAAGGTAAACAAAAGCTTCCAAATTTTGTTGTTTAACGTTGTTGTTGTCCACGGAACCCCAAAAGTGAGCTTTTCGCGGCTATCAGTGAAGACGACGGTGACCAACTGGTCAGCTGGCAACATTCCAACGTGCAACTATTGTATTTTGTAGTTAAGGCCATTGTTTTCTTCCGTTCTCGTCGTCGTCACCGTCCTCGCATCTATTATTAAGGACTTTAAGATGCAAGGACGGTGACGTCTGACGACAACGAGAACAGAAGAAAACAATGGCCTTAATTACAAAATACAATTGTTGCACGTTGGAATGTTGCGAGCTGACCAGTATTTTACCGTAGTCTTCGCTGATACGCCGCGAAAATCTCACTTTTGGGGTTCCGGCCGTGGACAACAACAACGTCAAACAACAAAATTTGGAAGCCTTTGTTTGCCTTCGCAATTAAACCTTTTACCATTTACTGTTCCAGAATCTTATATAAAGTCTAAAATGAAAATTCATCGTAAATCTATTGTCCCAATTCAGGATACACATCAAACCGTTTGATTTTCCAAGTGTTCAACGTGTATGTTTCAACAACACTGTACAAGAATGAATAAAAAAGTAACAATAACAATAAATAAAGTCAGCCCTAAAGTATAACTAAGATCCCGTCGGTGACAAGGTTGCTATAACTAACAAGTAGAATCACAGCATTGGCTTTGCTACAATTTTACTGAGTCCACCTTGTCAGGTTTCCAAGTCGTTTATTGTAGGACACTCACAGAAAAAATATATGAAATAAAAACAATTTAGGTCAGAATCGGCCACAACATTATGAACAATGAGCCACGGTTAATTATTTATACCGGTTCTTTAAATCCGTCATTTGAAAAGGGACGAGGATATTTTGAAAGGGAGTAAATGCGATTGTGCAGGAATTTTTGAAATTTTTGTAATTGATTTTGTAAAATAAAGAAAATGCGTTGCAGTTAAGTATTAGTAATACAGAGAGATCCAAGAATCGAAAACATTTGAGAATAATGCAACTTACCCATTTTCCCTTAGTCAAGCTCATATTACCGCCAGAGGAAATTGTTTGTACATCTAATTTCGGTTTCAATTTTAGGCCAGAAACGAATAAAATAATTTTCAGCGTGCCCATAAATTCTTTAGTACAATAATATAATACCATTTTAGAGTTAAAATTGTTTGGTATAGTATTTTAATTATCTATTTTATCAAAATTATTGACGTTTTATCAAATTGTTTATAATTGCGTAGGATTTTCCTCGATGGAATTCAAAACTAAATTTGATAATATAATCGTAGCTGGAGCGTCTCCAGTAACGTTTGCGTGCAGATTAGAATTCTTTCAATATAGATAAACGTAAACATATAAGAATGTATGTCATAAATTTCAATAATCTTTTTTCGTGGAAGATTTTCGAGTTGATATCTGGTAAATCATGTTACTATTTTGCAAAGTCTCTCAGTCTCTTTTATCAGAAGCGTGATGTTTATATTTTGACTAAAATTAATAGAATTTATCTTAATATTTTAGAACTTAGCCAAAACAATCTATTTCGGTTATAATATGCTTTCCAGACATGTTGAGAATCCCCTGAGAACCCCTGCTATCGTTGTAACTGACGTCTAGCAGACTACATAACTAACAATTGAACTGAAATGCTGCCAGTGAAAAGGCGCCAACAATCCCCACTTTTGTGTCGCCTGATTGAGCTGATCTTAAAAGTTCCAAAACTGTGTTGAAAGCTGCTCAAACTGATAAGAGTTAATGCAGAAATTATTATCCGTGTTGGACAACCTTATTACGTGTAAACAATCCAGTTTAGCCGTGTTTAGAGTTGGTGTAGGATAAGTGCAGGATACTGATAGGATTATACAAAATCCTTAAATCACAAACCAAAGATCTAGAGTTGCCTATGGAATAACTCAGTTGAATTTCATTTCGATTTCTTCTTTTCTTTATAGAATAACAAAATCTATGAAAAAAGGACAAGTTCATTTTCAAGATTTAAAATATTTTAAAGTATGCTTTCAACTCAAATTTGAAAAGTAAACATTCTATAAATGCCATCAACTCGCGCCCAAATTAACCTTTCTTATCTCGATAGTATCCCGACAATACCATTAAACATTTTTAGGGAAACCGCCTTTACACATCGGATAATTATCTTGCCATATAAACACTGCTATCTTGAAATTGTTCAGCCTTAAGCAAGCATAGCAATGAGTGTTTGTAATAAAGGTTTTGGAGAGAGAAATAAACAAGCCTCCACAAGTTCATTGCAAGTCACGTTAATTTTCTAACAACTTATTCAATCTATTTCTTTCAGGCAGTTAATTTAAGGTTTTAGAATTTAGTCGCAATCTTTTGCCCATTCCTAAATAATATTTTGACAGTAGAACTAAAATATGAGAGGTACACGGTTAGAGCGCAGCCATATGTTAAAGATTCATGCGTAAATTACTGATTTTAATAATCAAACCTATTTCATAGCAGCATGATCTTTTTGTCAGTCATTCGTGGAGGTAATTTGAAAATATAAATAGAGTTGTCATAAGAGACGTTTGAGACTTTAGACGAACTCAGAAGGTAAAAAGGCAGTCGTTGATTGAATTATGATTTTACAAACATATTTTTCGAAAAATTATAGTTACTTGAATAATTTTAAGAAACATTTCTATTAATTCTGTGATTCAAAATCAATCACGTTTTTCTATAACTATTTTTATGCTGTAGATTTGTAAAGAACTGTTAATTTTGGGAAAGAAATTTTAGTCCAAGGTATTTCTTGAGATCTTATTTTCTACGTCTCAGTGTTGCTTGGCAACCAAGTGTTCGAAAGTAAAGAAACGGTGGAAGACAAAGGTCACATAATCAAAATCTTGTAAAGTTCAGATTTTCTCAATTACAAAGCATTTATTTCTATCTCTGATACTTCCAGAGTAAATTAAACACATGGCAAGAATACCGGCGAGAATGGCCGTACACTCTTTTTTTATAAGAACAACTTTATAAGAACAAGACTTATATTGGCCACAGTTTAAGCCGGAACAATTTAAGAACAATCTCAGGCTAAAACTCCGAGTATTTATAAAAATGTTTTACATGGAGACCTTGCTAAAACTCGTAAATCAGCAGAACAATAAATAAACACAAGAAGTGTCATGTTTCAAAATCAATATAGAATACGTTTTGCAATGCCTTGATTAGAAATAAAAAGAAAATTTAATAAGAACAATTTGAGGCTTAAATCATAAAAATTAGGAACAACGAGTCATGCGCCAATTTACACAGTCGGCCGTGCGCAATCAAAAACTTTGAAAACAGTTTTGTTTCAAAATATTGTCTTGGAATATGTTTTGTTCACATTAGTTTTTAAAAGATATCATAACCGATCATGTCTTTTGAGTTTTCATCACTGCAAGTTTTATCTTTACATTCACTAAGAGTTGACTCGCACCGGAGTGAGCTGTGAAAGGCAACGGAAATAGCCAATAAAATATAGATTCGTATCAAGTATAGTCAAGTAATATCTGGCCATATCAATCTACTGATATGATAAAAAAAAGCTAAGGAAACATAAAACGATCTCGGCTGGCTCGCGCCGGTTAACGATCAAGTTTGATGTTTACTTTTAAAAGAATTTAACGGAAAATCGTAAGTGGTGAGAGCCGTGTCGGGACGGGATTTCTGAGATGACGCGCACCTTTTTAGTTTCAACTCGAAAATATGGACAACAACGCAGTTTTTCAAGACAAACTTTAGTAAATGAATATTTTGTGCTGCATTTGTCAACGTAAGAGATGTGAAAACAATTTACGAGACGAAGAAAATATTGCATCTTAAAACAAATTATTCAAGCAAGAGGCGGAAAAACACGACATGATTATTGTCGCAACGGAAAGATTCTTCAATTTGCAAACTTATAGTTATTTGCAAAGCTTTTTCTTAAAAAATGGAAAAACAAACATCTTCAAAGCGTTAGTATTAAAATTTGAATGCATAAATTGCTTTTAAAAGTTATGTTTTATGTCCTTAGGTCCACAATGCCACTTTTAATTTTAATTCTGCATGACTAAAATCAGCTAGCAAACTAACATCGGAAATTCCTTTATTAATGATCTGCTTTGACAGCCTATCTTGATCATAATTTTCAGAATATCCTGTTGACAAACAACGCTGTCCAGTATGTTTTGCACATTTACTCGAAACTTTCCGATGTTTTGTTTGTATTTTAGAACTAATTAGAATCGAACCGCAGTCCTATCATAAGACGTCATTGTTCTTCCGGGTATGAAAGACCGCTTATAGCCGGTAACACCTTTCTGTTATGGAAAGGTGAGTAATGTTTGCAAAGAGAAAATTAAGGGAAATTCTTAGCAAAGTTTTCGATTTTTTTCCGATACCGCCATTAAAACGGTAACATACTTGAATAACTTTTACACCTTTCGTTTTTCTTTGTTTTGTGTGCTTTGTATACCGGCAAAAAAGGCGAACTTCAAATGTGCCGAGTCGCATCGTTTAGTAAGCCAAAGGAAACAGTAAGGAGCATTTCATCTTTCATTCTTTTTGTTTTAATAAATGCTTTTAAAACAATTTAGGAAATATTCCGGATAAGCCGACAAAATCTCAAAGATTTTCCTGCAACTGTGAAGTTGGTACCCTGTAGAAATTTCTTAAACTGATGAAATAAGCAGTATATTTATTTATATATAAAAACCATTTGCCAGATTTTTGCTGCCCTAAACGATAATTGTTGTTTGTTTGCAGAAATTAATGATCTGTGACGAGACGTTTTATTGATTGTTTGACTCATGGATGCCTCTGTTGTCATTAAAAAGGTATAATTATTGAAGAAGCACTACACATTGAACACTCTTTCTTCACTTAGGAGGCAACAAGGAGGAACGAAGCTTGTCATAACATGCTGATTAACAATTAACATAAATTCTAAAGGTGTTCTAAGATTTTTATTGTTCTGCTGACGAAAATTAATAGAAAACGTGTGAAAAGAATAGCTTCTTAAGATTAAGAGATCTGTCGCAGATTAACTATTCTTCTGTTGGGTATAAAAGGAAAATTTTTTATTGATCTATTGTTTTGTGTCGTGTTGCTTATATAAAGCGGGTTATTGTAAAAAGCTCCAAGATATGCCATCTTTAACTCTTTATATTTAAGTGCTCAGCAAGTGACGGTATGATTAAAACATACAAAACTTTAAGCAGTTTTATTGTTCGATCATTTGTGATCGCATGATCTCGTCGAGACTCACGGTCTTGCTTTTCCAGTGCCATTTTGTCTCTTGTTCCACGTCATAAACAAAATGGTGCAAAACAATTTAGTGTTTTATATTTAATTAAGGCGTGAATCACTCAAGGTGACACTTTAGAAGGTCATCCCGGTACGGCCGACTTCGCGACAAGATAATGTTCTTGATAACAATCTTAATTACATTTGCAGTTAATTGTTTGGACCAAGGTTTAGAACACACCTTCAAATTAGTTTACTCTAACCTGAGAGAAACATTCGTTCCACATAAGCAGAGAGCTGCGTTTGAAAGTTAGCTAAACGTTGAAGTTTTAGTCCGTCCTGACCGGAGTTCAATGACGGATTGCTTATCCTTTTTCCTTTCACGAGTGCGTAGGAGTGGCTATGTATTACATTTCCGCTGACACCTTTCAGAGAGCTATTTAGTCACCATTTCCCACATGCTGGGACCCCGGTAGTCATCACTGACGTGGGATAAAAGCTACACGAAAATATTTCCATCACCATTCACTCTGAAACTGCTCGAGAATTAACAACAGCAAGGATGCTTCAACAATGCATCAAGATCTCCTTTGCACTATGTATTATCTAGTAAGTATCAAGGTGTTCATTGTTAAATGTATACAAATCAACACAAAATATTGCAGCTTCAATTCATCTGGCTCAGTGGTTTTCTCACGTTAGGCTTACTTTGTTTAAAGATTCCACAGATTATCTTTACTATCGCCAAATGTATTTATCGCGCCTTCTCAGAGATTTTAACGACTGATTCTCGCCTAATCTTTATTGGATTTTGATTTTTGTCCGTAACGGTAATACTCCTCTAAAGGTCCTTTTTTTTTCCTTCAAGCTTCCATCTACTAGCAAGCCAAGCCCAAGGGAAAAAAAGAGTAGGTTACTTTGTTTCTTTCTTTGTAATTTCGAAAGATAAGTAGAAGTATTTTTCAATAATATGAGCAAAACCTAACCAACTCTTATTAACTTCTTATTTCACAGTCTTCGTCGTTGGCAAACAGAAAGTTTTTCGAGCCTATATTTCGGAAAGGGAAAAAAGAGGTCGATCTAAAAAGTTTGCCTTATAGAAAAAATTCCCAGCTGTACTCAAGAAACAGTGGCAAGCATGTTAGAGTTTTACCAAATCGAAGCATTGATGCGTTGGGTTCAGACGGAGATAAATATGGTTAGTTAATTGTTATCATGTTATTTACTTAGTCTTGTTTTAGAAAAATATGTTTATTTCTATGTTTTACTCTCAGCTAAAGCACCGTTTTACAACTAAAAAATGTTTTTAGAATAATTTCTTAATGCTAAAAAATATTTTGATAAAAATATTTTTGTTATGTCATAAAAGAAACAATCTTTGCAAAGCAGCAAGTTTATTTGTCCTTTTCATAGTTAATAAAAATCAATCGTAGTTCAACCTAAAAGTAATTAAAATACTTTTTATGTGCAAAGCTTTAAATGTTAAACGAATAGGGCCATTTACATCGGCTGTGCTTCAATATTGCAGGGAAGGATTATGGAATTGTTCCACATGTTTGCTCCACGTGTTTATTTATAGTCGGTCTACCGCCTTCAATTTTCTATTGATGATTAGAAAACAGCGCATTGTATTCATCACGACTGAAACACTAAGCTTTCGAGTTGTTTTTCAATGTTCAAATAAAGTAAAGTTTATGATCATCTGTTTAGATATTGTGAAAGGCCACATTCCTGACATAGCTTTGCGTTGCAAAGCACATTCCGCTCAGCACTAATGGATCATTATTCAGTGAAACGGTGAATTGTACAAAGACCTTCTCAAAAATAGATATAAAAATGTTAATTATGGACATCGCACAGAAGTCAACATTTTTCCTCAAAAAATGATGTCAGTTTGTCTTTTTACTAATCCCAAACTTCCTTTTTTCCATGCCTGTAGAGGCTGCTTTCCTCTTTCACTTGATAAAGATAAAAATAAATTACTTATTTTTAAACCCGCTAAAAACGTTGATGTTGGGATTTCATTTGCTTCATCCGGTTCTGTTTACACTGTAGTGAAAGGAATAAGTGGTAAAGAATCTGTGGGCTACCGACCGCGATTAACGTAGGAAATCTACTGAGGTGACAAGACCCAACAACTGACATAATTAATTAAGCCGCATGCATACGTATTTCATAAAAAATATCGTTAGCAAGGACCTCCCAAGATTTCATTGTGTTGTTTCGATTTATTTCGGGTCTAATCCTTTCAAAAATGCACGATTCACAGCGTAGTCTTCCTGTACTTGTTAACTGTGATACCCTCAAACGAGATCTCATAGACCACTGAATTTAAATCTGCGAATTATTATAACTTTTTGTGTACCGAAGGCAAACACTGTCGGCTCTCAGTCAGGCTTAAAACCATAATTTGGAATTTAACAATGCTAAAAGACTGGACACTTGATTACCAGTAAATATATTATGCGCTAGCTGGACCATCTAATTAACTACTCCTTGATAACTCGGAAAGTTAACGTTCCGTTACGGTAATTTAACTTCTAACTCACAATCAGTTGTAGTTGAGTTTAGACAATTATCAGCTAAAATAAAACTTTTTAAAAATCTTAAGTGTTTTAAAATATGTAGCTCATTTATCAAAACGGAATAGTTTTTGGTTTGATAACTTTTCAGAATTTTTAAATATTGGTTTGCAGTTTTTGGGTAATACTGAATCTGACGTTTTTTTACTTGTTCACAAATGTTTTAAGCATTGGTGAAACAATTTTAATCAAGATAGACCATGGGGCTCTAATGTGCTAGGGCGCAATGTATCAGAAATTGCATGCATTCTTGTAAACAAGCAGTTCTTGTCTTCAAATAAACTCACTTCATGTGATTGGGATGTCGTTGAATGCATTAGTTTTATCATGAAGGAAAATCAGATGGCCGTGGAAGTAAAGCTATCGTGTGAAAATACTGAAATGCCCCTTTCGTGATTATATTTAGGCCAATTTTTCATCGTTTTTATTTTCTTCCAGGTGTAAGACAAATTTCCTAATTAAGATATCGTTACCACTTAAGAGACAAGGCACTAAAATTCCTGGCGAAAAGCCTTGAGGTTTAGTCAACTGATAATTACTAGATGTTTGCAGACACTTTTCTTTTGTATAAGTTTATCCATAACATGATGACATAATCTTGTCCGCCAATGTAAATTTAAGCTAGTGGTTGCAACCAAAGAATTTTGTGTTTCAAACATCTTTAAATGAATAATTTTCTGCTTTATAGCAATGGATTTTACTCCGTTTACTATTATTATTGCTTAAAGTAATAAAGTGTTCACATTTCTGCCTCGTAGCTAAGCTGGTAATAGAATCTGAAGGCTTTGGAAGGGTACGTATTCGGGGATCTGTTACCAAGTTGTATATCTGCGTTGACAAGAAACGCCGCCTCAGGGGAAGGGTAAGTACTGAAATTTTGATGCATATCCACCACTTTGTCCAACTTCAAAATTCTACGTCAATCTATTATTACAAAGCCTAAATTTTGAGTAAAACTATAAAAAAGAAAAAAAGAAAATTAAGAGACAGAGCCGATAGTAAACTGATAAAAACGGATTCTTTAAAAATTTAAAAACTCTAATTACTTAGCTATCAATCAGGAGTTGTTTGTGCATACATCTCATACCTGGATATTTCTAATTGTCGTAATTAGTATCAAATTGCTTCTCCTACATGGTTTCTAATGAAGCAACGAAAACTGACAAATTGAGGTCTTTTATGTCAAAGTAGATTTTTCATATTATCATATTTTCATATTATTCGTAAATACATCTTTCCAGTTCTCTGCAGGTTATATTACTTAAGAAAGATGAGTTTCCTTAAGGCATTCATTATGCTGAGTAGCGTAATGAAAGCTGCACAACGCTATAAAATTATTCCTTGAAAACAGCTTCGTTTTCTATGTTATCCATGCAATTAACCTCTACCATCAGTAAACTTAAGTACCGTTCGTTAAGTTACTAAAACCAATTTGTATTTAGTTTTCGCATTGTGAATGTTAAAATGTAAGCTAAACTAAAGATACTAAAAATATTGTGATTCTAACCGACATGCAAAAAAAATTATTGCAACATTTAAGATTAACTTATGGTAAACTTCACTCATTGTATAAAGTTGATTGCACTTGGTAATTGAAAGTATTCTTCAGTATATATACTATTTTAACTAAGTATTATCGCTTTTATCCGCAATCTTTGCGTTTTATTTTGATTCCTTTTATAAACCCAGCTTAATAATACACGCTTTTTTATAGGAACTAGTAATATTGGCCAAGGAATTGTTTAATTGTAATATATTTGCTGCTTCTACCTTATTTTGTCCTCATTCCTGGGGAGGTTTGAAATAACGAAAAATCAAAATGAAAAGACCAGTCTAAGTAGCATTGACGTACATTGATCGTTTTGAAGGAGTAAATCATTTGGGACAATAGTAGATATAATAACGAATAAGCTTCGGTGCTTCTGTGTTTTTTTACTGTCGGCACATTGTATTACAAGATTCATTAGTAGTTTTAACTGGAACCATTTTTACTCCTTCCAGCCTCAGCCTGAGGTTGTTCTTAAATTGCTCGATTCTTAATTTTCTGCCAATCTGAGCCTCATTGTTGTTATAGAAATGTTCTCGTAAAATACAAAGCGTGTAGTCTTTGAAAAATATATCATCCATTTTGTTTCTCTCCGTGATCGATAACTAGCCGTCTTTTAAAAAGCTGTACTTATATTAAACACAAGTAACACACTAATGCTTGCAACTTTCTCTCTAACAGAAACAAATTCTTATCTTAACCCAGCTAATTGATTAACACTAATTCTCGTTCACGATTTAACTTCAATAGCCAACAACAGTTACACCTTCAACCGGAATTACTCAAACATCGTATACGTACGAGATATCGGGAAAGGTGAGAATGCCTTCACTTCTATATAACGTAACTCCCATCCATGCACACTGTTACTAAACTCTAGCAAGGTTCATGAATAAACTAACTGCCAATCTATCAATGTTCACTATACTAGGGAAAGCATGCGTGTCTTCCTTCGTGTTTAAATGCAAGCTCGCTTTTAACTTCACAGTATCTCGCCAACTTTGTTTTTAAGCCTCATTTTAAAGTTGGTTGCTATCTTCTATTAAATTTGTTGCTGTTTTTAAAAACATCAACACCATATTTTCATTCTTTCTCTCGTCAACAAGTTACCAACTAAATGCTGGATTTTGTTCGCGCAATCAAGTTGTTTGCTTTCAACATTACAAAAGAGTGCAAATAGAAAAACATTCAAATTCTAAAATATAAATTAGCAATACAAATCTAATAATTTAAGGCAACAAGTATCTCGAGGCGATGTTTTGTGAAAGCATCATAAATTTTATGTTATTGTTTAATTCAGTGTGCTTTTACAGAAAAATCTTCACTTGAAGATGAGGTTGCTTTTGAAATTCAAATAACTGACTAGAAGGCTGTTTATTACCATCTCGTTAAACTTTTTGAAGGTTTTTAAGAAGTATAGAGCTTTTATGGTCGCTAGATTTCGCCTAACTGGCATCAGTTCGATATTAAATCTTCCGGCTTTATTTTATTCTAACGGCCGTTTTGGAATGGCTATTAACTAAAACTTGTTTTCAAAAGAATTTTTAAAATTTACAAAAGACCGAACTGAAGCTAAGGAAAAGAAGGATTATGAAAATGTTGCTTTCATGAGTGTCTATACTCCACGTACATTTTATTTTCTGTCTTCGTTTTATTCAGTGCCAAAATATGGGCGTATTTGACCATAACATTTTTTAAAAAGAAAAAAATCTCAAAGGCCTAAATTAAATCAGATATTGATGGGTACCAGGTGTGAAGGATAATTTTATGCCTTCAATGACGTCACATTACTCTTCACGTATTCAATGTGCTGAAATTTATTAGCTTTTAAAATCATCAAAAAACGGATTATGATATTTCCGTTTATCACCTAAGTTTTAAAACTGCAAATTAGACAAGATTACTAATTACAAGCTTCGTTAGACACATGCAATTGCTTTTTCAATCTCTTGAAATCTGTAATCGCGTCAGACAAAAATTGTGGTAGGCAAGTACAATTTTCAATATCAGTCAAATTTTTGGAACAAAAATAACCATAAAGGCGTGCTGAAGAAGAACAACGAACAATTGATTAACTTTTTAATAAAACAATTTTGCTTGTCATCATGCGTTCATTCACGTTCGCAAACCGCATTGATATAAAGAATCAGCTCGGACTAGAAGAATTTTCACGTATTAGGAAATTTGAGTTGGCTTTCCATCAAGTGGTGGCGTGTGCTCAAACGCTTTTTATGTCAGACCACATGAAAACCTAGCTATTTTTAAAACTTGTTAAGAAATTGGACGAACATCATTATCTCACTCTCCTTGAAAAAATGATTTATTGATAGATCAAAATCATAATTCAATTTCTGCATATAAATAGAACTGTTTGCTTTTCTGTTGTTTTTGCGAAGCTCTATATGTAAATTATATACCTAATTATATTACTTTGAACCTTTATTGGTAATGTTCCATAAATCAAGCACTTGTGAGTTGCTAAGGGTTCTTTTGATGTATATTGTTATCTTTTTGATACAAACTCAGTATTGAGTTGTTCAACGTGCGCTTTTATTTTTTACAAGAACAATGATGCTCAGATTGGCAGAAAATTAAAAATAATTTAACTTTAACTTTAAGAGCAAGCTTAGGCTAAGGCTGAAAAAGTAAAAACGTTTCCGAGTTCGCAATGTGCACAGTAAAAACACAGAATCACCGTTTCACATTTACTGTATCTACTTTTGTACCAAATGATACACGGATTTATGGAATGACTAAAAGCTCCTCACAGTAAAAACCCGGAAGCACCGTTTCACATTTAGTGTATCTACTATTGTACCAAATGATACATGGATTCATGGAATATATACTGAAAGTTCCTTACAGTAAAAACACAGAAGCACCGTTTCACATTTAGTACATCTACTATTGTACCAAATGATACACGTATTCATGAAATACTGAAAGTTCGTCAGACGCCAGCAGTGTTTCTCAATCCCCTGTCTTTTTGTTTTAAAAATATTTTGTTCATTTCAAACCGCTGAGAGAAATAAGAACAAATTAAGAATAAATTGAAATTGAAACAGCCAAAAAATTAACAATGAGCCTTGGCAAAATGTACTGGTTCTAATAATAAAACCATGCAATCACTCTTTTATAACCATTAAGAAATGTCCACCGATAAACAAATCAAATATTAGTTCAAGATGTTTAAGAATGTATCAATTGTTAGCAGAATTCAATCTCGATCGTGGTTTGTGGGTTGAAGGCGTGTTCCTCTTGCTTTAAAAACAACAAATCAAATTATGAATGTTGTCTCCTTGGATCAGAGTAATTATTTTACAAACTTTTAAACAACAAAACATTAAAATGACTCAAAATTGAGGAGTTGCATATGTACACGTAGAAAATGGAATTGTATTCTTTTTTAGTTATTCTACAATTAAACCATTTTATTGTGTTGTTTCTATTTTAAGCTCAACAAATAAAATGTTCGTTCACTAGTTAACATTTGTATGTAGTCCACGCACATTCATTCAAACACAATAGTTTCCGTTTCGCCTCAAAACAAAACATCCGGCGCCGCGCCTTCAGCCAAGCATATCTAGAATAACATCACGGATTAGGAAATAAAGGTTTACTTTCATTTAACTTTTAAAAGAAACAAAACTGATTTTCAAAGCCTTCATAGCCTGGTCAAAACCGAGGTTAACGTTAGGGAGAATTCGACAGCAGACGAAGCTGAGACGAGACAAAAGCGAGGGTTTTCTTCACCTGCTCGAGAGTACTCGCAAACTTCGTCGAGGTTTTCCCCAGGGAATGGAGAAACGAAAAACGTTTTATTTCTTTACAAGATTATCGTTTTCAGCCTTAAAAAAGATACACGAAATGTGTTCTGTAAATTCTCACAACTACGAGTTAAGCATATTGCTACGTCGTTAAGTTTCTCGTGCTATGAAAACACACTTGTAGACTAATCACAACCCAAGCACTATCGAAATTATTTTATAATGCAATAGGTTTATAAACCATCGAAATAAACTATTTGAGATTCAAAACCAAAAGATGATACAATTATGATTATGATAAACTGATATAACATGAAAACTATAATAATTTAGCAATATTGAGCAGGCTCAAAAAATAATTGAGAAGAAGGTGCCGACTTTTCTCTTAACATGGTTGGATTTGGGGTATTGGCTTCGTGTAGAGGAAAAGAATTTAACAAGGTTTTTGATTGGCCAAAATAAGTTTGGGGTAAGCTTTATCTTTCATTTGATTGGTTCAAAAATCTGTATCCTCTACACGGAGTAAAAACCTGGATTTTCTTGGAGGCCCTCGACGACATATTAGCAGCCCTGGATACCTATTTTTGTTTTAAAACGTTTGGACTTACTAGTCCCCAGACCTGACTAGCTATTAAGGTGTACTGAGAGCTATTTGGTTATCTTAAATCAGTTAGGGCTTACCCCTGATATATATAACAAATAAAGAAGCCTAAGCCGTGTTTTAGACTGTGATAAAACACGACGGCTATTTGAGAACACGAGGGAAATGTAAAAAACACGAGCTGCAGGCGAGCACGCGCGCTCTGAAAAACAATAAAACACGCTTTTTCTGTGTTTTATACTCTCATAAAACATAGATTTTCGACCAATCAGAGCGAGTGTAGGGTCCCATCTATATTATAAATTGTAATATTCAGTTATATCTTCATTTTAAACGTTTTATTGCATCTAAAATAACAATGACTCGAAAATAACGATGCAAGGCTTGAAGGGTTGTGTTGCTTTTGTTGGCTGCATATCTAAACAGACACAATTAGAATGCTGCTGAAACAAAACAATTACTGTTCATCAGCAGGACACCTAAATTGCATGCAAGTGTACAATTAGTAATTCGGCTCCATTAAATATTTATTCATCAACATTCCTTTTGATTTGCAGGAGAAAGCAGATAAGTAAGCTAGAAGTGCTGTGCTTTAGGGATCGTTTTAGAGGTGGGCATCGAGAAACAGGCCACAGTCTGGTTATTGGTGTCAGCGTCCCAACATTTGGGCAGGAAAATGGTATATATCAGCATTGTTTGTTGTTTTTATGTCACATTGTAATATAGAAATTTAAAAAAGTCTTGTTTTGAAGCTCGTTCCTAGATGTCATTTTGCGCTTCACACATGAAGACATGTGGTTCTGTTGTTCGCCATAGTCAATGAATATTTTTACTTGTAATGTCTATGGATACAATAATCAGACAAAGTTTATAGGTTGTCCTAAGTGCGTTGGCTGGGAGAGAAACAGGAACCAAAAGTTGTGCCCTCGAATGGTAGACCTGAGCTCAACAATGGACCCAGCAAAGTGAGTTGTAATTTTCAGTAATATTTGTATTTGGTGTGGCTAACACTAATCTTAAGATAGGGTATCCATGCTGCAGTAGTCGTTACTCGTCGTCCTTTAGATTAAAATTTGTGTTATATCCGTCAGCCAATGAAGGTTAGCCAATTTTGACGCCATCGACCCTAATATATTTTCTTAGAAGTTTTTTCAAAGAAAGACTCAAAACAGTATTCTTTTTAATATACTTTGTAGTTTAGATTTACTCATTTCAATGAAGTTTCCTTTTCAAAACTCTTATTATAGTGACCTTTTGCACTGTTTCAAAAAATTATTTTCTTTGCATACCAATTTTCCCCTCAAGCCTCATTTTGGGCAACGTATTTTTTTTATTTCTAAAATTAAATTTAAATATAATTTAGTCGGCAAAGTCCTGAGGTGACATCACGCCAACTTTTTAAGATTGTGAACGAGACTTAAGGAGTAAATTTGAATGTAAGCAAAGTAATATTTCTACCGTGAAAAAGGGCTTTACTTTCGTAGTATCGTTCTATTTATCTTTTAGTTTATTTATCTGTGTTTTTAGGCTTGCAGAATCTTCTGTCGACCTGAATTTAAAGTTGATGCGGTGGCGACTGTTGCCATCTCTGGACCTCGAAGCAGTTGCTGGCACTCGTTGTTTATTGTTGGGTGCAGGAACTTTAGGCTGCAATATTGCACGGTGTTTGTTGGTAGGTTTTACTTGGTACCCCAAGAAAATTCCGTAAATAGCGTAATAAAGAAGTGCCAATTGCGATATAAAACATAGTAACAAGCTTCAGATAGGACTGTTATAACACTCTGGAAAAAGGCGAATCTATATAAAACTTATTGTGGAGAGACCAGGTATTTTACTGTCAGTTAGAATTATTTCCTTGACCTGTTCCTTCCTGGTACTTCATATTCTATTTAAGATATACTAGTAGTTAGGCGAAATACTGACACAGTACATTTATATTGTTTGGCTATATTTTTAAGATTAATGCAGATCTTGTCGTGTGTATTTCTACAGGGCTGGGGAGTGCGAACAATAACCTTTGTAGACAGTGGCTGTATTTCATATTCCAACCCCGTGCGTCAGAGTCTGTTTGAGTTTGCAGATTGTAAAGATCGCAACAAACGTAAGGCAGAAACTGCAGCTGAAGCACTGAAACGCATATTCCCTGGTGTAGTAAGTGTATTTATGAGTGAAGGATTTAACCGCTTAGTTCAGAGCATACATATTTTAGAATCGACATGATAATTTTTTATCAAAATTATCATCGCAATCAATTTCATTTTTAGTATTGTTATCACGTGTTTCAACAAGAGCATCGTTAAGAGCGTCACCATCGTCATTATTAATATTATTTTCATCATCAGTATCATCGTTATCATCACCACTTTCATCAGTATTATCATCATCTTTGTCATTATCGTCATTTTAATTTTCGTTTTCATTTATTATCGTTATAATCATCCTCGTTGATCATTATATCTTGTAATTCTCATGCTAATAATCATCATCCTTATCATTATCATCGTTATCATCTTCTGGATCTTTGTCATTATAATCCTCGATTTCATCCATTGCCATCATCCTAATCATTACATCTTATCATAATTCTCATGCTAATAATCATTATCCTTATCATTATCATCATTGTCATCTTCAGGATCTTTGACATTATAATCTTCGATTTCATCCATTGCCATCATCATAATCATTACATCTTATCATAATTTTCATGCTAATAATCATTATCCTTATCATTATTATCATTGTCATCTTCAGGATCTTTGACACTATAATCTTCAATTTCATCCATTGTCATCATCATAATCAATGATGTTTTTTAAAGTAGAACTGAACCCTAAAATCGACTTTTCATCGTTTGAAAATTTCGGCATTGTAGAAGAGGGCTCAGTTGTTTAAAGGTTGGTTAAGTTTAACTTTGGGCTAAGCAAAAATTCAACTGGAATTTCTTCTTTAAGAAAAGGTAAACGGTTATTTATGAATACTGTTTGGATTTTTGTAGGATAAGTCTCGCTAATCCCAAATTTAAAGCTAAAATTTCTTTTTGTGAGATTGGAAACAAGATCTTGGTTTGAACATTTAATTCTGGCTTAGTGCTAATTGACTTTTGAACAACTGGGCCCAGGTTTATGAATTTTTTTTAAGCTGTTAGAGTAGCAGTTCAGAAAAATTTAAAAAATGTTTTCTAACGAACAAACGCTTTTTATGACGTAGGTTACAATAGTAAAAATAATAAAACGAGAAAAAACCCGTGCGGCTGTTGAATGATGTTGAGCAAAAGAAAACTTCGCAAGACCTAGATTGCCCAAGAATATCAAAATTTCGAAGCAAACTGCCATATTTATGCTGTGAATATCGTGCCTTACGTCATACCACACCACAATCTCCTTTGCGACCACGGTATCAAACCTTTTCTTGACAGCCTTTTTCGTTTTTGTATTTCATTTGTCAATGTAATTTGACTAATTTGAAAAAAAATCTCCACAGAGTTAATCTACCACTCAAATAGATTCAAACAAAAAAGGTTACTTTTAGCTCCTTTAACCCTTTCCCGTACAGGAGGCTTTTCGAGTTTTTTGTATCAAAACAATCAATTAGCTTTCTCTAACCCATATTAGGCATTGCCATGGAAACATTCTACGTTGTGTAGTACCCAGGGATTGTGTTTTTAGTTTGTATGGCGATGGCGTTGTGGAGGTGTCTTGTCGCCGCTGTAACCGCCATTAAAAGTGGATTTTTGCTAATTTTGGAGCCTTTTTTGCCTCTCTTAA
>JAOTRI020127698.1:0-11653 GCA_028564885.2 Zoanthus sanctaehelenae
ATAAACACATGTTCAAAAGAGCCACTCTGTACGAGCATTACAGGTTTTAATGATAATGATAAATACAATGACAATGACAATGTTGATGCTGATGTTGATGTTGATATTGATGATGATGATGATGATGATGATATTTTTGAAACCTAAATGCGGTTATATATTGAAATATTACATAATAAAATGCTAAATTCTATGAACAATATTGACTAGAACTGTTTAGAAGTTTAGGAAATTTCTAAACATGGTATTTTAGGGCGAGGTTTAATCTGGTTTACAAATTCAGAGATTTTTATGTGAAATGGTTATTGGTTCCAGCGTCTTTGGACAGAGAAAAGTGTCTGTTGTGTTTGGAATAGCTTAGGCTTTTTAAAGAATTTTTACTGTAGTAAAGGCCTCATTCCAGTTTTATTTACTATGCTACTAAAGGACAACTTCCTCAGAGTGTTTAGAGTATTTTGAGATTGTGTTAAAACATATTCTTATTTGGAGTTTTTTTTTTCTATTTCAGAAGTGAATGGAGTATATGTCGGATATACTCGGACACTTGATATAACTGATATAGTTTCGTTCCATGATGTTCATTAATCTTTCAAAAACGAACTAAAATAGTTTTTAGCTGTGCAGTTTGTGCTAATCTTTGCTTTTTTCCGTTGAATTGTTGTTTTCTTACCACAAACTACTCCGGCGTCTTCATTATGCCCGCAATTATGTACTCCCCAGCCGCTACGTCTGCATAAAGCGATGTTTGTTTCCTGACCGGTACAGCGGACATCGTCCAACCAAATCTGTCCTGAACCTTGGCCAAATCGTGCATCTCCATAAGCAGAGATTGCCCCTGAGAAACCTAACATTCTGCAAACAACTTTGGCATCGTTGATGTCCCATGAATCATCGCAAACCGTTCCCCAAACATTGTTGTAAGCTATTTCCACTCTTCCTTCGTGTGATGTGCGACCGCCACGTAATCGCGCTTTACAGAGAGAGAAATGCGAAGAATCAATTAGTAACTTATTTTTAAGATTATAAAACTAAAAGCTCCTCATACTAAGTTAAGACTTGAGTGGCTTGTACATTGCGCTTGTTTGCATTGAATTCCGTCGCTCAAAAATCCAGTTAAGTTGTCTTGTAAAGCGCTAAATAGTTACAAATCGAATGCTATTTCATTAAACACATAACATTTCAATTGATTATAAACAAAAACAGTCGAAATAAAACTATTCGAATATAACAAATCTAACTTAAATTACGTATTTTTTGCTAATAAAATGACTTAAATTGCGTAAAACGCAAAATTTAATTCCTAGAACCCTATTAGTTTCTATTCAGGTCCGTTTTTCCTTTTTTTGATTGCGTCATAACTTTGATAACGTCAATTCTAGCCTCTCCTCCAAAACTGAAATCCTCGCTGAATTTGTTTAACAGCAACAGTTTAAAATAATCAGATACTAAAAGTACAAGTTCAGGCTTATAAGTAAGGTAGCTTGTCGGGGACATAAAACTATCGTCTTTTTTAAATAATTTAATCGTGTTTTTTTCCATGAAAATTTTTGAAAATTCTTACTTGAAGCTCTTGTAACTAACTCAAAGCTTCATTTTTAACTGACTTAAAGGCCCAGTTCATATGTCGAGCATAATTCACTAATCGAGACAATTTAGTTCCCATTACATTTGTTGATTAGTCAAGATAAAAAGCTGTCCGATTCAGAAGACAAATTTGATGCTAACGGCATGGTGTAAGTCTCAGCCGAGATTTTTTGAAGATGTTGAAAACTGAGCAACCTTGGCTCGCCCGAAAAAATCCTTGCCTGCAATTGGTCAAAATCGATCAGGTGACTGCGATATACCAGAGATCATAAAGCCCACAACGTTCGAAAAATCATAGGCCTTTGACCGCCTATAACTTTAGTCTCCACAAATACCGAAGTTCCATTTGTTGAAATTGGATTGTTTTATGGTGCGAACATTTGCGAGCAAAAATGTTTAGATTTCTGATTTGTTTTGACTAGTAATCTTCAAGATGGTGATTCAGTACTTACTCAATCAGAGTTGGCTGCGTAAGAAAACACTTCAAATGCTGGTTGTGCTCCTCTAATGTAACTAACTTTCGGAAGGACATGCTGATAAATTTTAAAACAAGGTATTTCCTGTCTTAGCAAATGATTCGTTTCGCATTTGCTTTCGGAAAATTATCTTTGTGTTGATTGTTGAGAGTTCCGAGTTTCGTTTTAAAATCTTCCTCTATGAACTACTTTCTGTTATTTCGTTTTTATTTCTTTTGAACTTAATATGGACTTCTAATTATGCACTTATTTGCTTTAAAAAATGTGTTTGTTCAAAAAAACTCGATTCTTGCTTGAAGTTCGTTGTATAATGCGCACGTTGCAATACAGTGAACTCAAATTTCTTGTTAAAAGGACAAGTTACTTTAAATTTGTAGTTTGTTTACGTATATACCCACTTGATGGTGAAAAAATGAAATCGAAATTTCTTATGATGAACTTGGCTATCGCCTCGTCCAATTTTTACATTTCTCGTTCATTACGAGAGCTCATCGATTTATGTAAACAAACTACTCAATTTTAGGAACTAACCCTAATTAATCCGTCTTCGATAAACGGGAAAAAACGTCTTGGATAAATTTAATTATTTGGTCAAAATAAATTTTTTTTTCGTCGCAGGATACTCACATTTTGTAGGATGGACAGCTTCGAAATAAATTTATCTGGATTAAATTTGACAATCGCGCGAACGACTGATGAAACTGAGGACGAAATTACTATTGACTATCATGTAATTCGCTTCTGGAAGAAATTTAAGTTGAAAAAAATTTCGAGTTAGTTGGAAGACGTTTCGAGTTAGCAACATGAAATTCCAAACTTGTAACACAAAATTTCAATTTAGTAATAGTACATGAAATTCGTAAAACGAAATTTCGGGTTAGTAACATGCAGTTTCGAGTTTTGAGTTAGTATTTCAAAAAATTTTAAGGAGAAAAACAAGGCAAAAGTTGAAAAGAAGATGAATGTTTGATGTCTAGCTATCTCTTACAAACCACCGTGTATGAAACCTAGCTCAAACTTATGAATGTAATCACAAGAAAATGTCAAATATACTCGTGCGAATGGGGAACTTTGCATTGTGTTCTTTGCTTGTGCTATAGATGTTCCATTGGACTGAGAAACAAATGAAATGAGAATAAGCGCAAGAGAAAGGAAAATAATTCTTTATCTTGGGCTTGTAGTTGTACTTATATAGTTCACAAGTGAGAACCAGGTTTAAAGTAAAATGACAACTCAAGCTTAAAAAAGCACGCACACTGTTTTTTACCTCTGATTGTGTCAGCAATAAACGTTGCTCGAAACCCAGACTTTGCCACGGATCCATCAGATTTGAAGGTGACACGCATTGTGCCACTATAGGCATACTGTACTGGAGGGACATTAGTACCACAGAACCTTCCAAGGAGTGGAGACGAGGTACTCGGTCCATTCCTGAGCTCCACAGAGTCATATCCACAAGAACTATGCGATTCCACTTTAAAACTAGTAAACTGGAGTTTTACCCATAGGCCTCTGGGAACTTTTATTATCCAAACACAGTGACGATTGTTGCCATAGCTACCGGGCCAATTAGGACTGGTGATTGTTCCACTGCTGCTCTGAATAAGCTGTGACGACGGGCATACTGTATAACGAGATAGATACGAGATATCCATATATTTCACTGGTTTAACCTATAGCTAGCAATGATAAACTTGTAGATATATTTTATTCTGTTTAAATGTACTTTTAACATAACAAAGTATAAAATATTCCTGTTTGTTGTGCATCACTTGGTTTGCGTCTGCGCAACTGATCAAAAGGAGCTTCGCCACGGTACGGATTGCAATTTGATTACAACGCATTGACTTAGAGTTAAAAGAAAACAAGCAATGCACAATGAAATTGTAGCAACAAGTAGTTTACAAAGATTTTTACACTAACTGAATTTTCTCGTACACACGACATGGGTAACGATTATGTTGTAACGACCATCAAATCAAAATTGAAGCTTTTCATGACTTTTGTTACAAAACAGGTTATTTTAATCGCCGAAAATAAGAAAAGCTGTTAAAATTCAGTGAAAATTTGGGGAATAAAACAAAACATAATACTTTGGTGAAAGAATATTTGATTGACGTGAACCTTTTTCCCCAACACTCTGTTGTTATCATGAATACTTTAAGGTAGAAGTGGATAATTAAAAGACTAATGATTCGATGCCTACTCTGCTCATGCGCTTTTGTCCTTTTCACTCCCAATTAGTTACCAACTCTCAACTTCTCCATACATAACAAATAACAAATAAGATATTTGGTTATGAGAAAATAAGAATTGGTGAAACAAGCAAAACTACTGATGATTAAAAGTAAAATTCTCTCAAACTTGTTCAAAGAAAACTATGAGAACAAGTTGGGAGAACTTAATAATTCGACTGGAAATGAAAGGGTTAATTTACCGTATGGTGGAGTTTAACTGCACTCTACCAATACATAGTTTTGGGATTAAAAGTGGTGGCGCCGTGTTCTTTTCTCAAAGACTTGAAAACTGAAAAAGCCAACTTAAATTATTTTACGAAGCAATTCTTTTCAGAGTTCCTCACAAAGTATTCTCTGTGAGCATATGTTAGAATTTTACTACAAATAAGACGATCTAAATTGTTTTTCAATGCTTTGTTTTGACTTCTAGTTTCAAGCGGGTTATAGACCCAATTCATAAATATGGCGGCCGCGCAATTAAGTCTGGGGAGAACATGGGAACGAGGCTTTTAGGAAGCGGTCAATGAAATTTCATTGAATGTGTCCTAAAATGCCACAATGCCATGTTCTCCTAAGACTTAATCTGCGTGACCTCCATATTTAATTATGAATCGGTCTTAAGAAATAACTGACTAAGAAGAACTTTAGTCACAAGAAGTCAGGAGTTTTGAGAGTATTGGGGGCTAGAAGGACTTAATCTGCGTGACCTAGGCCTCCATATTTAATTATGAATCGATCTAAAGAAATAAGAACTAAGAAGAACTTCAGCCCCAAGAAGTCAGGAGTTATGAGAGTGTTGGGGACCTCCATATTTAATTATGAATTCCTAAATAATCTTGGCACTGGTGTCGTGGGTTCGATTCCCGTCATGGACTCAGATTTTTTTCTGAGTATTACTGGTTCGTTACAGAAGTTACAGAAGTTATTTATTGTTTATAATAAACACAAGTGCCAAGATTATTTAGAAATTATTACTGTCTCTCGTGTTTGATATATTACTTCAAAAATACTGGCAAAAGAGAAGTCACAACTCCAACAATACACAAGGTCATAAGTAGTGTAAAACTGCATTGGCATTTAGGAATAATGCAGAAGCGTAACCAAGATATTTGAGAGGGGGAGGGAGGGGAAGAGTTCCAACGTGGGATAAAGACAAAAAGGGATCTGAAATACAAAATATAGTGAAGATAGTATCAACGTTCATTTGAATACCCAAGATGCGCAAACAAATAATGCAATTACTATTCGCTTTTTGTATGGCAGGGCGGACGTGGTTGGCGCAATCGGTAAGATCTCTGCTTTGCAGCCACAGGGTCCCGAGTTCGATTTCGGCACTTTGCCGAGATTTGGTGATTTGTGTGACGTTTTTTCCGCCTAAGCCAACTCAGCTTTCCATCCTCCCGGGGTAGGTAAATGATACCAGCGTCTGCTGGGAGCTAACCTGCGATAGATTAGTGTCCCGTCCAGGGGGAGTCAAGACTCTCATCCGCCTAACACTACGGAAACCGGAGATAAGCACCGGCTCCATGGGCCACAAGGCTCGAAAGGATTTAGCTTACTTAATATTCAAAAAGAAAATAAAGAAAAATAGAGTAGAAAAAAAAAATAGAAGAAAAAAAGGAGAGGTAAGTAAAAAAGTGGTGGGTGGGCTGGTGAATGGGGTAGTGGGTGAAATAATAATGAGGAATGAATTTCACATAATATTTTTTCTTCTGGACACCCCTGTTTAGAATGCTCATAAAAACCCAGTTTGAAAAATTTCAACCTGCCTGAAGAGCAAATTTAAACCACAACATAAAATGTGCATTACCTGGAAACAGCTACTAAAATCCAGCTCATCTACGTTCTGGCAGTTTCTTGCAAGAACTTCCAAGGAATGGTTTGTAACACCTTTGCATCTGGATGTCGACAAAACACGTAGTTTCGGACAGTTCTTTGCAACGATACAAAGGTTTTCCTCATTAACACTTGTCCAACACGTATCGAGTCGTAAAATCTGCAAATTCCGCACGTGTTTTACCACACAGTTTAATCCATGTGTAGTTAAAAGGCACTCAAATGGTACAAAATCTAAAACTCGAACTTGTTGAAGGTAGTTGTTTATTTGATGCTGCCATTTTCGCGAAACACGTCTACATAGGCACGTTTGACGAAGAGTTAAAAAAGGAAACAGCGATCCAAATATTATGTCAGAAGGAAGAACTTCTGTTGGGTCGTATCTGTTTTCTAAGCTACCGACGAAGGATGATTGTACAAACTTGCTGTTTTTTGAACTGGCAACGGGACGCATATTGTTAATTTTTTTTAGTGTTGACAGGCACCAGGTACTTCCTCAAGCTCGTTTCATATTTAGTTTGCCGTATTCTAATGTGGAAAAATAAACTAATTTAGTTAAAAAAAGCTAAAACATTGCATTTAAAAGACATTTTAAATCATTATTTAACAAACCGTCAGTACGACGTATAACAAAATTCAACAGGCTTTTGCCGAGCAACGAAGAAAAACTGGTGACTAGCCACTAGGCTTCAAAGCTAAAATTGTGTAACGCAGTCATAATCCAAAGTAAGCCATCAAGAAGTTAAGGGACTGGAATCGTGCTCAAAAATTTGTACAGGGGCGGATCCAGACTGGTGGTCACAATGACGTCCAGGTGCATAGAGTCTTATCATGATATGTAAGCCACTGGCTACAAGACTTGGATCTGGAGGGCATTATGGTGCTTTTATACAGGTCTGATTAGGGAAGTATACTATTTACATTACCTGACACAGGTAGATACTGATGATCAAGTAGAAAAGATATGTTTAATTTAGTATATGTGAAATAATTGTCATACAATATGGTCAATATGGTGACCCTAGTGACCCAATGCTTTGGGCCAAGGGGGGTCACCTGACCCCTGTGACCCTCCCCTAGATCCGCACCTGTTGTATGTGTAATCAAATGGTGACGAGTGAAACTAGGAGATAATTTCACGCACGCTTTGTCCAAAGGCTCGGGAAATTATTAGAATTTGGACAGAACGCAAGGGAAATTATTCCCTAATTTCACGAGTATACCATTTGATTACATATTAATATTGTAGGTAACAAATTACGTGCACAAGATGCATGCGGTTTACTTTAAAATGATTGTATTGAAAAAGTCCAAGGATTCCAAGCTTAACGAAAGGTTAACTCAGCGCACCTTACGCTGTAAATTTTAATTTACTGAATGTACAGACAACTTGAACAGTTCTTGTTTTTCATTTTTGTTTTTCACTAAATGTTTCAAAGTTAAATCAACTGTCTGCCATCTTTGTTAATGGTTTGACAAACTGATTCATGAATGAATGGTGACGAGTATCCCACACATTTAATTGAGTCTACTGTTAAGCAGTATTTACACAAAAACATCTCTAAGCGTCAAAATGTAAATACCCCTACAGATAATGTTTCTACAGGTTATTTTAATTTTCTGTACAGTGGTGTTTACTCTAGCATTATTATTAAACGTATGTACATGTTATAGAACGTCTTTACCTGACGTAACATACATTTGGCGGCCGTGTTCGTGTACTCTCAACAAATCTCAAGAGAATGTTGATGTTTTCTTTTGTTTAACACACCAACATGGCCGCTATGTCTATTGTATGCTGTGTCTTTTGGCCATGAGAATGCGTGAAAACAATTTATTGATTAAAATGTGACCGATGGCCGGGCGCAAAATGGATACACCTTTAAGTGCCGTTTTCGCGAGTTTAAACCAGCGTACTAAATCATAGAAGCGTTTTCGCTCGTTTTAAACTAAATATTTCAGGTATTGAGAACTAAAATAACAACTGAGCCAAATTTGTTTTTTTGCTTCATATACACTTTAAAGGCCAGTCATGAGTGACTGTGTTGCTTTTTGGGTGCTACAGCGTAAAAATGTTCTAAATACTTTCTGCGGGCTCAATCAAAACAACGACATATATGCTTTCATTTTCCAGCGTTTCTTCGAAAAAGGATTAGCTATAGTCCAGTATAAGGATTTTGTGTGAAATCACTTTTTTACCCTTCATCCTTTCTAGATAATCATAAAATATGGTGATCATTGCCATGCAATAATTACTAAAGATCTAGAAATGAATGGCGTCCGGACGTTATGGGAAGAATCGTCCGGAAACCATACATTTCTTTAGTAATTTTCGTATTTTAAAACAGCTATATTTCTTTAGCTCTTCATCTGTTTAACATCAAACTTTGGGATTTTGCTATTTATAGTGTGATCTTTCTTTATATATTAGTCATATTTTGTGCGTATGAGAATTAAGGGACATGTACTCAGGCTCTCCCGGTATTAAATCAGCCAATAGGAATAAGATCTGTATGGAGGATTCACACTCTTTTTTCATCCTCTTTTAGTAATATTCACATATGGATAACCCAAGGAACGAAACATTCAAAGAGGGTTTCGTGTCTTACTTCTTCCTCAGTTTGATTTAGCCTGTCTTCTGTTACAACAGCCATCAATTTCTCCTTCTACATAAAACGTACACATTCTTTGTGAGATTGCTTTTATTACATTATAATTTTTTAGCAATTTTCAGCAGTTATTTGTAAGAAGAAAAATAAAAAACACTATAAAGCGTGGTTAGTAACCGTTCTTTTAATTTTAGTTGTACCACAAACAACTTGTTAATTCCTTTAAGTTGCTATTCAAAATGTTCTTGAAGTTTATAATAAATGTCTCTTATCATGAAATTTTAGTTGTTTGTTTAAACACTGTTATTATAGATGGTATTCGCATTCTGCATGGCTCTTGATGTTGGAATCTTCTCACTTATCGTCGCTATACATCATGCGGCAGATTTACCTAAGATTTATGAACAACAAATCGATTCAGTAATAATTTAAGATGTTTCACTACCATACACAATGCTGTATCAGATCCAGTCGACCCCATCACCTGAAGAAGACTAACAATAAGCAGTCGAAACGTCGCGAACTATAACTAATTGACTTTTCGTAGGACAAAAGAAAGAACTTACATTATTACCCAAGTACAACGATGAATAACAACGGATCGGTTGAGAGGATGTCGAAAAAAAGCACCCCAAATTAGCCGGATATTGATTGTACAGCAATACAAAGCTAAACCAGCTATAGAACATTTTAGTCATTGAGAAGACCCATCTTTGAAAATACTTAAATATTTCCATGCACAAACAAATAAAATATTCCCTTACTTTTCTTTTTAGACACCATTAGCTGAATTTGTTGCTTGTCCGATCCAAATTGTGAAGAAGCCACACATGCATAGTTGCCTTCATTGGCCCAATTGGAGTTTGTGATGGTTAATGAGGTGTTTACCATCATCTTTGTTGTAAAAGCATTGCGTTCGGTGTAGAAGTCGGTTGTTATAGAATACTTTTTATTCTCAAATATTTCTTGTTCCTTGAACAACCAAAAAACAAACGTATATCCTTTTGGAACGTACTTCCCAGTGCAAGAGAGAGTTGCATTTCTTCCTTGAATGACTGTAGTCAACCGAGCTTTTGCCTTCATTTCTGGAGGCAGCGGTAAAATTACGTCTGCCAAGAAAAATATTACACGGATTAAAAGTTATTAATTTTAATAGTTGCAAAATTAACTAACGTTTTTTTGTATGCAAGGTCGACTAAGCAAGAGGGAAGCAAACAAATATTTCCAAAGCGATTACAATGTACATTCAACAATAAATGTATTTAGTTTGCTAACTAGCGTTTTGGCATAGTGGAATACAAAGGGATACCCTAGGGGTTTAAGGGACGCCAATATTTAAGAGATGCAGTGGTGCAAAAAGCCATTCGCGTCCAACGTTCGCTGCGTCGTGCAATTTTCAAATAAAGTAATATATGTTAGAGCTGAGTAAACATATGTAGGGGATAAGTTAGCTTAAGTGTGCCAGTTAGTGAACAACCTACAAAAGGCTACATGGCATTATACATATCATGGGAATAGTGTGGATTATTGGATAATTATACTTGCTCACAATTAAAATTGCCTTATTTTGGGTTAACTTGCATGTTAGTTTCTACATTTAAAATTCGGGTACAGTTATAGTGTACCCGTAAACGTAAAATGTTCATGTGTGTGACTATTTCGATTAAGATACCCGAAGAATTAACGCGCGGGAATTAGTAAGTATTGTTTACAAAGATGGCCGCTGCGGTGGTGAGGTTGGCTCTTTTTCCTCTGAATAAAGTTGATTGAATTGTTTAATAAAGTCTATCAAATGTACCCAAAATTCTTCTTTACGAATGTTCTTTCATTCAGAAAGCACGCCTATGATATGCTGCTTCTTCTTCATTCATTCGACACTGATCAGGAAGGGGATATCCAAATTTTTCTTGTGGATGCTTTGAGACATAATTTTATTCCGTCTAGTGTTGAGTTGGGTTTTAAAATTGGCTTTGAGTTTGAAAGAGCGAACTTGTATCGACTTGTTTAGGCAACAGCGACTTGGAATTATAGTTGTCAAAACAAAGTTAGGGTATGTATTCGAACTCTCCACATATTGATATCGTTTCAGAGTTCAACCTGCGCATTTGAGGTCCAAAATTAATACATTTTGAAGCGCTTTCTTTACAGCTAAAATTCAAGTTTGGCAGAAATATTTGAACACACTTGAAATAACATTGCTCAGGAGTCATACAGTTTACATTTGTACTTAAAAAGTCTTAAAAACTCGCTCGTTTCTCCATCATTTAGGACTTGCAGTCACTCATAAATCTTCTACGGTTAAATTGGTGTCTACCCCGGTAAAACGTCTTGTTCTACCGGGTAAGGTCGATGACGTCACCACAAAATGAATGATTTCGGGGTATCTTAAATTCTCTAATTACAGGTTTGCGTTATCAAAATTAGTTCTATTTTTTATATCAACTTCTTTGATTTTAAATATTACGTAGATCGCAAATTAGATCATATACTCCACCTATATAATGATAGAAAACATTTTTGTGTTGGAATTAAAATCTTTCAACAAAGAAAAATAAAAGGAATCTATGAAATTTGAACATGTACAAAAATGTACTTGAGTCTAAGATCCTTGCCGCCATGGCTATGGATTTTGGCCTTTAAATTCAGTGACGTTATCAAATTTACATCATATATTTCTAACTAACAAAGATGACAGCAGTCAGCGTAGAGGATGGCGGTGGATTTTTTCTGGCTTTATATGTTTGATAACGTTTTCAATATTTTTTTATTTTTTGCAGTCTAAACTTTCTATGTTTTTTATTTTTATTATTTAAAAGATGGCTCATGATAATCAATTTAGTTTCGAAGCTCTGGAGGCCGTTTTGCATGAAAGTTTAGCGCCTATTCAAGATTCATTACAACAACTAACGGA
>JAOTRI020127707.1:0-11650 GCA_028564885.2 Zoanthus sanctaehelenae
CGGGAGACCGCAAGAGAGTGCGTTTGTTGTGTGGAAGTACCGGAGTCGGAAAACAAACTTCAAGGTACTTACCATGCCTCCAGTATATATCAGGAAACAACGAGTTCTTGTTCTATTTTCTATTTTTGGTCTATTTTTGTAATCCTTGCTCCATGTTATATATTTTTTAATATTGGCGTTTTTGCTTACTTTGTAACTTTCGAGTACAGAACTAAATTTGTACAAAAGAGAACCTGACTGAACGAAAACGGATGACCAACCCAATAAATTTAACCACGTCGTCGACTCGATTTCGTTTTAATGCTGCCCACTGCATTGCATGATGGCAACACAAGAGCCTTTCTTTTCTTCATATTGGAGCCAATTTTATAGAAATATTCGATAAGAGAAAATAAGTTTGTTCCATTTTGTTATATCTTGTAAAATTTATAAGATACTAGTAGAGTTTGATTTTATCTTTGTTCATTCATCTATTCATTTTTTTGTTTATTCCTTCAGGGTTTTTTTGTTTTGTTTTTACAGTGACCTTCAAGAGATCGTGTTTTGTGGTGCTGTACCAGTTTAGTCAGAGGAAACACCAACAGCTATCCAGCACGAAAGAAATTAAACATCTTGGGAAGTCCTCACTCAGAAAATATACAGTGCAGGCAACAACCATGCAGAGTGCAAATAAATGCTGCCTTCCTAATTGACTTGAAAGTTGTAACATTGGAAGACATAGAACCTGATGACAATGGTGCATATGAGCACCTATGAACACCAACCCATACATTTATCTTGGATTTTAACAATTGTCGTATACATAATGCTAAGAAAGTTAGAGACAAGAAAATTCAGGGTGATAACCATCACTTTCTCATTAGGAAGTACACGAGGTGCCTATTTTCTCCCGATTTAAAAAAAAACATTTCATACTTTCAGATGCCACCTGGAGAAATTCTTGGTAACCTTTCTTTGGTGCAGTATAATTTTTCTAGGACAGAGCACCCATTCAAGATCAGTGCTCATGGTAATGCCAAGAAAAATAAAGTCCCTTACCAGAGAACTAAAGAGACCACTAAAGATATTCTGAGAGTACACCTCCAGAGTGAGACACCCAACGAGGCAGCTCATAAAACAACTAGGCAGTTAGGAGGGATAATGAATGCACAGAGCTCAGCAGAAACCCCATGAAACAGAAAGCAAGCATATAACATGAAACAAACATCAAAGAGCACCTCAACAGTGTCTACATCCTCTAATGATGTCCTTGCAAGTCTGCTTGCCATGTCAAATGAGAAGTGGAATGAGCCCAAAAACTCCTGTAATTTATTAGCCTAATTGTTTTGGCCATATCACTCTTCGTTAATAAGTAGTACGTGTGGTTTAAGAAATGATGTTTACAGCTGTTGGTATTAGTTTATATAGAGCCAGTTAAACGTTTAAATTAAATAAATTATCATCAGTGTTTCAATAGTTCAACTAGAAAATACAGACCAATGCTAAGTTTATTAATAAGCAAGAGTGAACAAAAAACTATATTATTTGTGTTATTATGATCATGATAAATTATATTTAAAACATTTAGCTTTTTGCAAAGAATTAAATTTAATTTGTTGGTACATAGAATTGTATTTGATTTTGCTTTGTAAATGCTCTGGTACCGACAGAAGGAACCCTACATTGCTGGGAGTTGAAATAAATCATAAAATATAGTCCATATTCTGGGTGTACTCTGTGAATTTCCCTATAAATATCAACCCCAATCACATTCCAGAAACGTACAAAGATTATATATTTAAAAAATCTTATTAGACAGATTCAATTTCAAGAGCGTTTTATTTTAATTAAAATCCCTAAAAAGTTACAAGGTCAGACATTTCTGAACAATAAATCTATGCGAAACATTACCTGAAGGTTTGTGCATCGAGAATTGCAGCAATGACAGTCGGATTCCAAAAGAAGCCCAAGACATTTTTTTGTATCGCCGCTTATAAGTATTTTAAAAGCCATTCCCATTTCCCCATTCCTGGTTTTAGAAACATCCACTTTACAAGTTTAATTAGCAGTACTGTCAAAGGACTTGCCTTTTCCGACGCACCTTGTCTGGAGTTGTGCATTGACCCGTAACTTGCAGTTGGAAATATTTTGTTATTTTAAAATAAAGGATGAAAAATCAGCCACAAGGAGATCAGCCTCCTCTCAGATGTTTTAATGATAAGGGCTGACACAAAAACGTCTGTGAGGAGGCTACAAAGAGCTCTGAACCGAAAAACAAAACAATTTCTAAACTAAATTAATTTAATTGAAGGTAAGTGTTTGACACACTGTTTTCCAGAATTCGAGTGGTACACAAAGTAAGAAAAGCCTGCTCAACTAGATGGCTATCATTCAATGAAGCTGTGCAGGGCTGCTACAATGATCTGCCTTCAATTTTGCAGTGTTTGTTAGCTTTGGAGAAAGATGTTATGGCTGCCGGTCTTTTAACGAAGATGCGCAACATAAAGGTTATCAGCACAGTTTTTATTTTGAAAGATGTCCTTTCAGTACTGGCTAAGCTGAGTAAAACTTTCCAAAAGGGTACAATCAACTATGCTTGCATAGAGCCCAGCATCCAAGCAGCCAAAGATGAATTGACAGCACTGAATCTTGAAGAAATGGCCAATCAGCTTTCAGCGGAATTAGGTGATCATGCAAGGCTCAAGGTCCTGGAACTTTCACCAACTAAGCATCAGCTGTCCCAAATGAAAACTCTGTGCGAGAAGTATGTTGAAGCTTTTACAGAGAATATTGATCAACGTTTTGAAGAAACAATCCCACTCCTAACAGCTTTTTCAGTTTTCGATCCTTTGTTGGTTCCCAACGAAGCAAGCATGCTGTTCGAAACGTATGGAAAGCCACTGATACAGATACTAGGGCAACACATTTTCAAAGAAGATGAAGATGCCAAAAAGGAAAAAGATCTTCAAAAAGATGAAGATTCTGTTTTAAGCAGAGATGAAATGCTAGATGAATGGTCAGCATTTAAGTACCATCTTCGCATGAAAACAGAGATAGGGAACGAATCTGGAGATGATAAAATAGATAATGAATCTCAAAATGAAGAGACAAAGGGAGATTAAAGAAGGCTATGTACGACAGAGTATGCACTTCAAAGGCTCCTACAACTAAAATCACCAAAGAGGCAAATGTTTCCGAAACTATCTAAAGTAGCTTCTACAATCTTGTCACTTCCAGTTAGCAATGCGTGGCTTAAACGCGGAGCATCAGCCATAAAGCGCATCAAGACCAGATTTAGGAACTGGCTTAAAAATCGAATGCTTGGATCATTGATGCAAATTTCAATAAATGGACCGAATGTCAATAAAGCTACATCTATAATTGACGAGAGTGTAGACAGCTGGTACAGAGAGAAAAACAGGAGGAAGCTTCAGTCACCATACATTGCACAGCAGGCTGATGCAGGAACTACTTGTACTGTTACCCTGGCAGATGCGAACACACAGGCCAATATTCAGGATGAGGAAAGGTAGCAAGATATTGTTTATGTTTGTTGTTCTTTTATTTCTGTATTGCAAATGTTTCAATACACTTTACTCACCATCTTTTAAAAAATATACAATGGTCTTACATATTTCGTAAAAAACGAATTAAGTAAGCGTCGCTAAGAGCGACGATCCTCCAGCCGGCAACTTGTCCGAGTGCAGTGCCAGAACACACATTCATTACAAAGATTTTTTATTTGAACACAAGTACTATTTTCTTAAAGTTTTATTCATTCCAAATAATTGCTTAATCATAAGTGGAAGTCCTCAAGCCTAGTAATCCTAGCCCTATTTTTTAAGGCCGAGGACGTGCACACTATTGTCCTGAACAATTCCTGAGAGTTTCACCAAGATTGGCCCAGCCATCTCTGAGTCTACAGAGGCCGAAGCACAGAATTTCCACCAGCCTAGAGCAGTCTGTCTGTGGGAAATTGAAAACAAATGATATATTCAACGGTAGGATTACTAGCCCTACATTTTTTGGCCGATGACGTGCACACTATTGCCCTGAACAATTCCTGAAAGATTCACCAAGATTGGCCCAGCCCACTCTGAGTTTATAGAGACCGAAGCACAGGATTTGCACCACCCCCCCATCCCCTAGAATACTTACGCTGGCTTCGCCGGCTGGATAAAATACGAAATATAATATTACAGGGAGAAGATAAAAGTTTATTTGATGGTTAAAAGTTAAAATATGGCTTGTTCTAGGTAAAAAAGAGTTCATGTGTCTGGTTGTCTTAGATAAAGGCACAGAGAGTTTAGCAGAAGATCTGAGCTTAAAATAGTATGTTCTTGGGTATTGGATAAAAACATAGTTCGGTTTTTTTTGTCTGCTAGGATTCACTGCAGTTCTTCTTTTACTGCTTCGTCTCTCCTTTGTTCAAGTGCTGGAATCGAGTCCCTGGGGACGCCTATGATGTCGAGGCTTCTGTTCTGAACTCGCTGGATTTCTTTTGCGAGGTAATCTGGGAGCCCGCCCCATACTGAAGAGACGGATTCGAGCAGAAGGCGGATCTTTAAACAGTATACTGTAGTGCCCACATCTGGTGGTAGCTATGCTTTACGGCAATCTCTTAAATAGTGTAGCCTCTTGTTTGCCTTTTTAACCGTCTAACTTTCATTTTATTTTTATAGAGAAAATCATTGATGAAAATAACTTAGGTAGGAAGCTTATTACCAGAGAGGCCTGTTGGACTGCACAATTAAGAAATTTGCACCCTTGTCGTTTGAACGAAAGGTTAGAATCCAATTCAAAAAAAATAAAATTCCTTATAAGTAATTTACCTTCAAAAGTTCAGGATTTTTATTTTTACTTTTAGTTATTATTTTTAGATATTTTTATACTTTACATTTTTAACATAATTTGCGAGAGCCATTATGAATAGTATTATGTATACATAATTAATTTAGGCGTTGTATACGGTATATATAGCCAGTTAATTTAAACGCTAGCTTGCAGTATGCCTGCGTGGTTGTAGCAATATTCAATCATACAATTTAGGTTAATTCTCTTTGATATTTGATTCAATCCTCGTGTTTTTTGTTCAATCCTTTACGTTTTATATTCAATCAATTAGATGTTTTATTCAATCTTTTATATTTTAATTCAATCTTTTTTTATCTTTATTCAATCTTTTATATAACTTTTTGTTCACTCCTGTAGAATTTTTATTTAGTCATTTAAAGTTTTTTATGCAATCTTTTATATTTTTATTCAATCTGTTAAGAGTTTTCATTTAATCTTCCTGGGGCGAGCGCGGCCGGCGGCCAGAGGTTTCCGTAGTGGTCCGCTGTTAGTTCGCGTCGATGGACGAAAGTGTTAAGCAAAGAATTTCAAAGCTTCTTGGTGAGGCCTCTAAGCTTCTTTCCAGCATATCGGAGGAAGCATCAGATAGATCAGCGAATGTAAGTAAAGTCAGTAACAAATTTAATGACACATTGTCAAGAGCACAAAGAATGCTGGCGGAAAGTTCGACCTCCAGAGCACTCGCAAGGCGTTTAAACAGACAAAAGAGGTAGCGATCGTCGACTTCGCCGATAACCAAACCAGTGAAGGAGAAAAAAAGAAGGCGATAGAGTTTTCATTGCTAAGATGTAAGGAAGATGAAGAAGAAGGCACCTATAATTTAGCATGGGATTCGGTTATCGCTAGTGGCATTCTTTTACTGGAAGAAGGTGATAGTGAAGTTTTAATACGCTGCGCTATTAAGGCTTCTCTCTCAAAGAAGTTTCTCCTAATTTCGGAGAAAGATTCTGATTTTGTGAAATTAAAGCGGAAGCGTGTTACTACTCTCGAGATAGGTGAGGGTGTTTCGTACGACTTTGATATTGTAAAAAAGATGGCTGGGCAAGGGTCTTTGTATGTACAAGTGAAGCAAGGGCACGAATTCGTTTACACTGAAACAATTGAGGAAGATGACGATGATATTTAGTGTATGGATTCTAGGATGGATTTCAGCGGTGAGGTTCAAGAGCAAAGTGACGTTTCGAGTTATGTACTTCAAGAGCAAGGTTCTAATTTGATCGGTCAAATTCAAGAGCAAGGTCCTAAACTGAGTTGTGAAATTCAAAACCAAGACAATGATTTGAGTTGTGAGATCTCACTTGCAAAATTGACAGATCCAATCGAAATATTAAGATTCTTACATAAAAGAATTGTCAGAGGAAGTGAGCTTGATATTGAGTGTTTATCAGACATTATAGAGGGAAGAGAAAGCAATTTTATTTGTGTAAACAGAGATGACATTTTTGGAAACAACTTTTGCAGAACTTAAGGATATTAAGGACTATCGACTAACCTTTGAAGTTGATTTCATGGGTGAAATGGCCAATGACCTAGGATGACCCAGGAAAGGATGGATTAGACCTATGAACCATTGAGAATGGTTTGAGAAATTTCTTGGCTGATGATTACTTCTATGTAGGCATAATGATTGGTATTGCCATGCTACAAAATGGACAACTGCCAACTTTCATGCCCCTTGATGTTATAGAAGTGATTTTGGACATCTCCAATCAGAATACCTGCATAGCAAATCTGCAGAAGGGATTGGATGTCCTAGGGCTTGCAAAAGTAATGTGTGAGCACCCCATTGTATTGCACCTACTGCGACCAAGCACTCAAAGCATTTCAGTAAGAAAACTAATTCATCTGCTAAATCCAAAGTTCTCCATAACAGGGTCATCAGCGTACCTTTGAGAAAAAGAGTTATATGCCTTGTTTGTCAAGTACATTAGGGACGTTGCTAGTGGGCGACGAGAACCAATCACAATGAGCTCTCTTTTAGTTTTTACAACCGGGGCATCAGAGTACGTAGCCAGTGTTTGGGTTTGCCATTATTCCCTTTATTGAATTTACAGCTTTAAACTATGAAGAATCTTCTCAACAGGTAAAACAATCTCTTGGTAGTTTCATGTTATATCATTTTTAAAACTGAAACATAGAAAAATAAGTAAAAAAAACAGTAATTAAATAGTTTCCCTAAATCTAACACTAACTGTAGCACACCTGAGTAGACGAATTTTGTTTAATGGATTTTTTTAAAAATGTCAACCCAAGTTCATGACAAAATCTAAATTTATTATAAATTCTTCAATGGTTCAGTTGAGATATATTAATAAGTATAATTGCAGGGTCTAGTGCAAAAGCAATGTAAGTGACTTTTGATCAAGTTCTTGTCTCTCCCTACATTATTCCTTATATGTTTTTAAAACCTTTGGGAGAATTTAGCTATTCACACTAAGTCATACATCATTTTTGCAAATAGATCTTTGTCTGTTAATCCAAAATATAGGGAAAGTATTACTTTTTTGGCAAAATGTCAGTATGTTTTCTCTATTTTATATCGTGTTTAGTTTACATTTCAGTCACTAAATTATTTCTTTAGAAACAGCATTACAGCTCTGGCCAGCTTACCGCTAGTTATTTTTCTCTTCTGATTCATTATAGCCTTCCCAGTGCTTTTCGTTAGAACTTACAAAATATATATTTATTATTATAGGAATGAATGTAGCAAGACTTGCTTTAAACTAACCATGGTATTGCAACAAGTAAGTAAAGAGTATGCCAATTTCATACTTATTTGTTATGTTACAAACAGATGAAGTCAACTCTCCATTTCTACAGTTATTTGCCAACGTCTCATACCTGTTCTAATACTTTGGTTTTACCAGTAGGGTTTTTCAACTTTCCACTTCCCCAAGAGAGAAACCTGTTTGAAATTTAAGATCTGGCCTTTGCCAATACTCATTTTGGGAATATTTGAAAAACATACACTCAGCGTCTAGGTGCCAGCACCTGCAGATGATGCACAATATTCATTATTACTTGCAATATTGTTTACAGTTTAAGCAGCAATGGTCACAGCCATTTTATGAGTTTTGTTGGAAATATTGTTTTTACCAGGCCCAAGTTCAATGTGTTTTAGTATTCCTCAGACGGACAAATTACAGTATATGATTTAGGTTTTAATCCTTTTCAATAAAGTTGCTTGAAGTTTGAAAAATAGAAGTTACTTAAAAATGCAACTTTGTGTTTTTCTTAAAATTCTTTGTTTCAAAAAAAAATTATAGTTAATAAACAAACACGAAACATGTTACTTGTAATAACAAACACCACTGAAGGGGAAAAGGCAATTTGACACAATCTCCTTTTGAAATTTGAGGATTAAAAAACATTAATTTATCAATGTTCAGCAAAGTTAACCAAACATTTTTATATTTTATGTTGTTTACTTGTTCTTGTTCATTAATGTTCTATTTACTTCTGTATCATGCTAATCATTCATTTCCTTATTCAAATTAGAATTAGAAAATATGCAGATAGTCAGAAATTAGTATAATTCTCTAGATCAAATAAAAAGTAATTGTAGCAATCAACAATTGAACAATTTTCAAGTTAAAAAATACTATAAGTGCCACAATTTTCATGTTAACAAATACTATAAGTGCCACAAAAGGTATATTATAGCTATTCTTCATTTAAAACAAAACGACATGAAGTTATAATGCCTTAGCAAGTGCAGAAGTATTTTTTGTATGTTTACTCATTTTAAAACTCAAAAGAATTAGTAACCCTTTCAGTCCCAGTTGAACCATTAAGATCTCCCAGCTTGAGCCCATACTTTTCATTGAACAAGTTTGAGATAATTTCACTTTTAATCTTCAGTAGTTAGTTTTTTTGATCAATTCTTATTTTCTTATTACCAAATGTCTTATTTTGTATTTATGTGAGGAGAAGTTGGATGTTGATAACGTATTGGGAGTGAAAGGGTTAAACAAAATGTAAAAAGTTTGTCAGATTGTATTATAATTGTCTGAACTTTGTAACTTGATCAAATACCATATAAGAATGTTGCTGATATAACATTAATATTTATTAAACTTCTGTCAGATAAATATTAAATAAATGAATATTATTCAACAACTTGCTTTTTCATCATGTGCAAAGGTTTTTCCAGGTACAGTGGAACATATTGTAATTGGCTGTAACAGAAACAGCAAAGATAAGCACTTAAGTTGAAGATTTCCAAGATAATCAGTTGTTATTAACAAGTTCTTATGTCAAGTTATTATATTTTTCTAAACCCTTGTCATTACCAGGAATTACCACTTGTATCATTAAGTTACATTAGCTCACCAATTTGATTTTCATCTGACTGCTCATTTTGTTAATGAGTATACAGTACTTAAATTTGTGAAAAAACCATTGCAAGTAATCTGGCTGCTATATATATTGCCAGGAATAGAATTTAATTGAATTGAATTAGAAAATTTTTAATTTCAAAGACCATATCAATGAAAAATGTGACTATAATTCTATTATGAACGATGTTCTTCAAGTTTCTCAATTACTAGTGTTAATACACTCGAGTAGATATCAATCCCAGCTTGACTTGATGGTCGATTTACATCAGTCTGCTGGAGAACAAAGTTCCTTATATCTGTGCTGTGGTCAATTTGGACTGGTTCAACAACAACACCATCTTCGACCTCGAACATGGGTCTTGGCCAATTGGGATCTTCACCATAACTCTGTTCACATTGTAAAACATCCAGACCATTAGTGGACAGGGGATTGTTCTTGTCCAGCATTCAATTGATCGAGATCTGATTGGGAGTCCATCCATGTTCAGTGGAAAGCCTGTGTTTATTCTTTCTACAAAGACAAAATGTAATGCAATCATATGGATTGGATTATCAACATCCAATAATCCTGTTTGCACCTGTAGAAGTTGCATTGTTTTTCCCAGTAAATCTGCGTGTGTACGAAGGTCACTAAAAGATTCCCAGAAAAGGTAGTCCATCTTTGTGAAGCAGTATTTCGTCGGTTCGCTGTATAATACACTTTAAAAATGTTTTTACATTTTCGCTATGCACGATAGCCATAAATTGAATTTTTCCGGTGGACTGTGGCCGCGCTCGCTCTAGGAAGATTAGATGAAAAATCATTTTGAAGATTGAATAAAAATATCAAAGATTGAACTAAAATATAAGAGTGCATAAAAAACTTTAAATGACTGAATAAGAAATCTATAAGACTAAACAAAAAAATATACAAAAGATTGAATATACACATAAAAGAGTGAATAAAATTATAAAAGATTGAATAAGAAATCTAATTGCTTGAATAAAAAACTTAAAAGATTCAACAGAAAACATGAGAATTGAATAAAATATCAAAGATAATTAACCTAAATTAAATGATTGAATATTGCTACAACCGGGCATGCTTATTGCAGTCTCTTAATTTTTAACAATGTTACTGTAAATATGATTTTGTAAAATCATCTTTGGAAACTGAAGAAGACCGAAGGCCGAAACGTTTTTATTAAAGTTGGATGGTAAGAAATTGCTTGCTTTTCGTTTTGTGGTCAATAATCTGTAAGGTTAATCGTACGACAACAAAAGGATGAGATGCCCACTCTACATCCTCGAGAAGTACTTCATCATTTGTAAACCGAAACTGGGATCACTCAACAAATGTAATGAACTGGCCTCCGGACCCAGGCAAAAAACGGCATTTCTATACAAAAACTTAAAACTTTAGCTTTAACGTTTGATTTTTATTCTAAATTTAGATTTTAACTTGTTTTATCTATATTTTTTAAATAATTTTACGTTATAAATTTAACATTAAAAATGTTAAGTATTTCAAATATTTTAATATTGATATACTTTTAAAAATTATTCTTAGTCTACTTTTTTAAGGGTGCACCTATACAACAATGGCAATTGTCCTTTTTATATTAAAACTAAGTACGAACAAATTAGAATAATCGAAATCACCGTGCAAACTTTCTGACAAACGACTCATGTTGGTGGCTCTGGAAACTTGAACTAAAAGCTTGACACAACAATAGGCATTGTTTAACTTAGAGGCATATAGTTCAACTAAGCAAAGCAGGAACTTGCAAATATATTTAAAAAAGTGGAAGAAGTTGTTTGATTTATTGATAAAAATACACACTGTATTTTTTATTTCATTAAAATTCCACATATATACATTTTATAATGTCAGCCTGTGTTATGTAACACTTGAGAAGACAGCCCCACTCCCCTATGTAACATTGTGTAATATTGGGTGAATTCCCTCCCACCCCCTCGGGCGTTACATAATTTTGGAATGGCCCCTCAAAACTAATTGTTTTATTTACACAATTACAGCTGCACTACTTTCTACACTTGTTCTTTTAAAGTGTAAACAGACCACACAAGCTGTACCAATAATCAATTATAACAAGAAAAATACAATCAAACGAAAATATATATTTCTAGTAATTACAAATTAACGTTCTTTTGATAGTCTTACATATATAATTTGCATTAGCTAATATACGTATTTATGTCATCAACAGAATCTCCAACAGATACAACATTTGTCTGCTATATATGTTTATCAACGATTTACCATCAGGCTTATCCTCCTCCGTCAAACTGTTTGCAGATGACAGTGTCCTTTTTCGACAGATACAATCTCCAGCAGACCACCATATTGTACAACAAAACCTGTTCCGCCTGGAAAAATGGGCCTCGACATGGCAGATAAACTTTTCTCCCACAAAATGCTACCGAATGTCAATAACACTTAAGCGATCTCCATCTTCCTTCCCGTACATGCTATG
>JAOTRI020127718.1:0-11647 GCA_028564885.2 Zoanthus sanctaehelenae
AAATGATAGATTTGGTAATGAGAAAATGAGAATTGATCAAACAAAGCAAACTACTGAAGATTAAAAGTGAAATTCTCTTAAACTTTTTCAATGAAAAGTATGAGCTCAAGTGGGGAGAACTTAATAATATTTAATTCAACTGGGACTGAAAGGGTTAATTACTTCAATTTAAGTAAAAATTAGCTGACATCTGTGATTGCATTACTTGTGCTCTTTGTCGGACGTCGGTGCTTATTGAAAGCATTGTCTAACTTTTACTTTAAGTTTCTAGAGTCACAGGTGTTAGTTATAGATTGTCGCACTTGTGCTCTGGAAACTTTAAGTAATAGTTTGCCAAGATCCGTTTATTATTTGTTACAGCTCTCTACAGCTTATGATCTTTGTCGTTTAGCACTAACAACGGCAAAGAAATTAAAAACATTTCATTTTTGCGACTGGTTGCAACATTTTAGTCGCAAAAAACAGAGTTGAAAGGTAGTGTTGAGGTAGCATCTTCAGGGTTCAAAATTGCAGCCGGCTGCTGGTGATGGCCGGCAGATTTTGGATCTTGCCGGCGATTTTGAACACTGATCAATTTTTTATTAGCTTATTAGATGTAAATTGGTACCAAAATTGCGACCATTGTTGAAGTTTTAGTCGCAAATGGAAAAATTTTCTCGTTAATGGGACGTCAAGTGTTTGTCATCCATTGGAGTAGAATTAGTGAAAAGTACTGTACCTCACAGTTCACTTATTTGATGAAAGTAAATTAGAAGCAGAATTTTTCGTTAATTCTTTGGGAACAAAAGTGACATTACCTTTGAATATTATACCTACATAAGATACTTGATTATTTACAGTGAAAATCACTTCGTGCTAGATTATCAAGGACGTACTATAATTTTATACATGATAGTGAAAAAACGTACCGTCACAGTTTGACAGCACTTTTAAACAATTTTATTCTCGCCATTCACAGCTAAATTTTCAGGTTCTATATTATCAGTTTTGAATAAATTCAGCGAAAATTCAGTTTGGTCAAATAACGCCAGATAATTGTCGAAACTACCAAAGTGATCTCTCAAAAACTCCTCCATGACTACAACACAAGTCAAGTCTTGTAGAAATTGTACAAACACGGCCCCAATGACCTCTGGGATAGATTTATGAAATTAATTAATAGCACACGTGGTATTAATTAATTGCATGAATTGAGAAACTATTCCAACTTTGTCATCCAATCAGAATCGAGTATTTTAGGTAGGTATGATATTACATAGATCATAAAATAGGATTTAAATGTCTGAAATGATTTTCATAGTAACTTGGAATGTCGTACAGGCCCTGACACTAACCATAGCCAACTAACAACAGACTAGTAGAAAATCGATTTTGTCTCGTAAATATTTTATTTCCACTGACCACTTTCTCTCTACAATTGACGTTATATAAAGAATTTGTTTGTTTTGTTTATTTATTTTTTTATATATTTATTTATAAATGCAACCTGCATTCTCATTGGCTAATCTAGTAGAGGTAGAAGTGATATTACTATTTAGTTATTGTGTCAGTAAACACAATTCTACTGTACTCCATGTTATATTCGTTACTATCCACCATTATGAGACGGTGTTTATGGTAGTTGTTTTATTTCAAACATCAAACAGGATTTCGTCTGAAGCAAAGTCTCGGTTCATATGGAATGTTTGATCCCAAGTATATCGCCAGGATTTATGGCCCCGAGTATGGAATAGTAAGCAAATTGATCACTCGTTTGCAGTTTTTTGTTCTTGTAAAAGGTTGATAAAAACTGCATAAATTAACATCTCTAAAAGCCATTTATTGCTGTCGTAAATTTTGGGCCACTCTTGTCCAGAGTAAATCTTTTCAGTTATTTTTTGTTGGTTGTTGAAATAAAAGCGAATTCTGTCCTACAAATCATTGCTTAAGTGTAATTTGTTACGTTTGTTGACAGTTTGCTTGACTAATCCATATTTATATATCTTCTTAAAACCGCTAATATTCCCGTTGTTGAGTTTTGTTGTGTAAAATTATGTGTTAAGTTTAAAAACGGAACTGTTAAAAGTTTATCACTGTTGGTGTTGGATAGAAAAGGACGGTAAAAGTGCAAAACTATATATAGTAGTTTGGTTTCATTCAGGTCTCTTATCTACATCCATAACAGGGGCCGTTGGTGCCTTGGCAGCAGGTGGAGCCTATGGACCGTCCTACAGTGCCTTATATGGAGCCACATTTCCCCAAGTCTATGAGCCCGCCGCCTACAGTACAGCAGCTGCCAGTGTCGGCGCCACTCCCTACGCAGCCTATGGAGGAGGGTTCGGTGCTGCCGCCGCCGCCACATACGCTGCAGGCTTTCCCGCTTATGAGTATGGCACATATGGGGCCGCTTCCCGTGAGGTGCGATACCCAGGTATGAATAGTAGCCATGCCTCCGTGGCAAAAGAAGCTCTGCATACATGAAGTATTTATTAGCCTTTTAAGATATTATTCTTGTTTTATTAATGAAAACTTTTGCCTGTTTCAAACCTTTCTGGTGGGGAGGGATGACATTAATCATATTTCGTGCAATTTCAGCCCAAATGAAAGAATTCCACTCCCCCACTTCAAGGAAAAAATTTTTACATTTCTTGTGAAAACTTTTGGCCAAACTTGTTTTATCATTTTTAGAAAAAGTAATTTATTTGAATAAATGTTTGCATATGGATTTACGTGCCGAAGTTTGCTATTTTTACTCTCCTGTGCAAAGAAACTACTCAGATTTTTAAGTTGCTTTGAACCTTTTGAGGGGAACTTAACAGCCTGATTTGCTGTCAACTGTCACGATGCTTTTATAACTTATTCGGTATTTATTAGGCCTGTAGATATAGATCTTCAGAATGATCAGATCTACTTTGCAGGGGATTGTTAAATTAGCTGATTCCATGTAATTCTTTTCGCCGCATCCTGTCTCCCCCACCCCACATATTGGTCAGGAATGGGTAAAAACTTTTCATTTGAAAATTGTGTTACTATCATGTGTACCTTTAGTCTGTTATGAGATTCACACTCAGCATGTGTTTGTCATTTTAAGATGAAAATATTTTTTCGTATATTTTCTTTATCTTCATTCTGTGTTATCTATGTTATTTTTTCGTTTTTATAAACGTTTTTTTTTTTGTATTTTTAAATTTTTTTGTCTGGTTGTTTTTGAATTGAACTAACGGCTAGAATTTTTGATTTCGTCATGACTTTTTGCTGCTGAATGTGAATCAGGAGACTTCGGTACCAGAGACTCTTTTTAATTATGTCCATTCAGAGTAAATTTCATTTAAGTGTTGAAAAAAAACGGAATCAAAATAGATATTTTCTTCCCGCCCAGTGTGCTACACTGCTGTAGGTGCGCGCACCGATTACTGAGAAATGCGGGAAAACGCAGCTAAAACTGACGTGCTTTCTTTATTTTATAAAAAATCGTCGTTGACAATTAAGTGAGCATTATGAGTTGTTTTAGCGGCAATGCAGTATATTTTTCCAACACTTGTTCGAAATTTGTCTCAGTGATACATTTTGAAAATATATTACATATTAAAATTAGTTGTAACACCGTTTTAACAGATAACCAATATATATTTGTTTCTAGAAAAAAAGAGTCGCTAGAAGCGAATTTGTATAGGTTAATATAGAATAGCTTAGAATGTACATAGATTTTGACAATAGTAATGAAGTATTTTCTGCAAGTGTATTTTGGTAGACTATATTTTTGAAGGAATTACTTTCAGAAAAAGAAATATTAGGAAGATAAACTGGAATATCGATTCTCCATTGCTTTTTTGTAGAGGCATTGTAAAGTCAAAAGCTTACATAAAGAATTTAGTCTATGAAGCTGTTTGTATTTTCGAAGTCGGTACAAAAGTACCTTTATTGTATAGGCGTTGAAGGCCATAACCATAAAGTTAAAGTCATGTCTGGGGTGTAACGTTATTGCCTTCCGCGTATTGACGTTTGCGTTCAAAAAATATAGTTCAGCTGTTTTATATTTTTGAAATAGTTCTTGAGCTATAGATGTTAAACCATAGTGTTTTGGAAGGCAATTTCATTATCTTGTTTTGTGAGAAGGACGTTTTACGAAGTTTGAGACCGCTACCCTCTCTCTTTGAAAGAAAAATATCATACGAAAGTGACTGCGAGTTTGTAAATAGACGAGATGAAGATGAAGATGTGATAGGTTCTGACCTTATAGGTAGAAACCAAGTAGCATTTGTAATGCGCCAAAGAGAAGCTGGCTGGGCATTCTAGGTGCTGTTAAGAGGTTAAAGTAAAATGCTGCTCTTTGTTCTCAAAGTCAGTGAAGTGGGATATAAGCAGGACTAAAATTTTTCCCTTCCATCTCGGTTTGTTTCATGCCGTTACAAATATTTTGAGCCTTCAAGGACATAGGATAAAGAATTATTTGTGAAATCGATAGTTTTGATTTTTGTAACGTTGCCCCTAGAGTGTCAGTCAGCTTTCTTAATGTTGATTCGTTTGAAGTCGATGTATTTTTTTCTCATGGTAAAGATAAAATAGTTCACGACTATAACAAACTACCAACATAATCATCTAATATTAACTCTCTATTCTCAATTTATCCATGTTTCTTTGTCAATATTTATTTCAAAATTGAATTTTTATCGAAGTAGTTTTAAAAAACGAATTTTATGTTGCTTAGTTGCGTATCTTTCGCAAGTCTGAAAGGCAAATCGAAACTGTTCTTCCTTGGACTTGTAGATGGTTGTGATGGTAGAAGTGGAGTTATGATCTGGTTTGTCAGCAAAATTAAGAGTAATAAATGCATATGTGCTAAAGATAACGCGATCATTTTTTCTCTTTTGAATTTTGTACAGACAGGAACCGCAAAACTTAGGGAAACACTGATTTTTGATTGATTGAAATATAGCAGAAAATTGAAGAATTAATCTTTTAGAGCAATTTAGAACATATTGAGGTAGTTGTCAAACGGCGGCGACTTTTTCCCGCCACAAGTGACGCGCGGGCATGACTTTCCCGCCGCAAGTGACGTGCAGCAGTTGCACATCGTTTCCATCCGTAAACTTGTAGTTTCATACTTACTTGTGGCAAAGCATTTGCTTAGTAGGCCACCCGTTTGTCACGTGACAGATACAAAAGACCTGATTGGCTCATTCCCGCGACAGGGAAGTGGTATCGGGGGCGCAGATGACAACAGCGGCCTTACGATGTGCAATTTTCGATGAAAGTGCACAAGGGCGAGAGGTAAGGCCCTGTTGGTGGTCGAGTCAATCACTCATACTATTGACACAAAAACGAATGCCCTTTAACGCTCTGGCTAAAGTAAAACACGAGAACATAATCGACCAGCCTGCTAACTTCCACTTCACTGTGCATAAAAGTAAAGATGGGCAGATGACGATTAACTAATTGCACGACTTTGCGAATGCTGTTACACAAACGTTAAATCACACTGTTAAAGAGATAAAGTTAAACACGGCACTTTATGGTTGGAAGGTCGTGTCCAGGCTCACTCTGGCTGCTATAGTGTTATATTAACATGTGTGGCTTAAAATAATGTACATAAATTGTCGTAATTAAGCAGTGTGGCTTTTCTGTCAATGTGTGTGGCTTAATCCTAAGGTGTAGAAAATATACATATATGGTGTTGGTCATAATCGATCATTACGTTAAAACTTAAACTGGCAATGTCTATTGTTATTTCCTAATATGGCAAGGAATCGTTTGTGTGTGTAGTTTTGTTATGTACCATACATTTTGTTTAGATTTCTATTGTAGATATGTTTGTGTGCTTTTTAGCATTTGATAGTTAAATATTCAATTATTACACCCCATATTGTTATATGTATCTTACTTTTTCTATGTAAACTGTTACATCAGCTTTTCATTGGAACACTTTGGGAATCATTCTGTTAGATGCATCCTTTCAATATACAATATACAGCATGAGTAAACAGGGCCGTACTTGGAATATTTACAGGAAGGGTTTCCAATCTTACCCTTCACAGAAGGTTGCCTCTAAAATATCTTAGGAGACATATCCCATAGATAGTTTATAGGAATAAAAGGTTGCCACTGGCTAAAAATATATACCCTTCATCAGCAGTCAATAGTATCTGCATTTTTTTCTATCATTTATAAATAAAATACACAATGACAACTCCCCTGAAGGGGCTTTTCAACGTCATGTTAAGATATCCCTCTTCTCCAGTTAAGAATCTCCACTACTAGGAGACAAACCAGTTAGTTATTTACAGAGCGTGATAAATTTGTCCGTGGGATCACCGAGGACAAATTGGAGCCGCGATCTTCGGTATTTGAATTCCAAACTCTGATCTTTGCGCCACGCTGCTGAAGAAGGCAACAGTTTGTAGCCAACACATCTGATTTTATATACTTTTAACCATTGTCAACCTTTTATTCCTATTTTACACAATATTTCAATATTATTGGCTACAAACTGTTTATTTTTAACCCACAAATGCTTCTTGTTTCAAGTGTCATGATTGTTTTATGGCATTAACACCTTATCCCCCTGTTCCTCTTCACCTCCCCTCTCCCCCTGTTCCACTTCACCTCCCCTCTCCCCCTGTTCCTCTTCACCTTGTACGGCCCTGAGAAATTATTTGTCGTACTCAAAACGTGTTCATGAGCTTTTAGATTTTGCTTTTACTTTGCATCAGAACATTGCTTTTTAAAATGACGTTTTGGTGTTTGAACCAATGAAAAAGCTCTCCCCAGCTTTCCAAAAATTAATAGAACTTACTTTGTTTCCTCCGGTAAACAGAAAGGTTAAAGTGTTATTATCAATGCATTCGTCTTGAGTTTTGGAATTTTGTTAGGCTCTGAATTCGTTTACTCGTTCTCAAATGTTTTCTTGATATGAATTTTTAAAGGTTTACAACAGGCCGACACATAAACTAATCGAAGGGGTATCAAATGGTCTCACTCAATTAAAATTTACTCGCAAAGTTTGTTTTTGCTCAAACCTTACGCGAAAATAGCACGAGTGCTTGTCAGTTTGTGCTCGCAAGTTCTTGCATGCTCGAAATCCAGCTTTGTGGCTGCTTTGATATATTTAGATAAACGATAAGTCACTTAAGGTATGGTTAAAACAAAAAGTTTTAAACTTTTGGCTTTGGTGTTTCTTCAACAGTTCAATTGGGATGACGTACGAGGAACTCTAACTATATTTCGTTTAATTTTTTTTTTATATTTTTTTTGTCATATTTCATCGTCGCATTTTTCTGCCCGAGATACGTACAGTATTGAAGTTAAGGTAAGACCTTGCGTCGTGGTGTAGAAACTACGCCGTACTCTGAACCAAAATAATGTGCTACATTCCTCTGATAACTGGAGACCACTTTCATGTTTATTAGATTTACCACCTTCTTTTGTGTCCTAGTATGGCCTATTTTGTACCATGTGGCAAAGTACTGCAAAAGGGCTTATTTAACAACTGATTGTGCTCGCAAAAAAAAAACACAACGCCCGCATACTCGCAAATGTTCGTAAATACCATTCGGTACTCTGATCTCTTTCATTTGGAAAACTACTTCCTGTTTTATTAACAATAATTTTACATAGCTATGTATATAGTAATAATAATTGATTAATAATTGTTTAATAATAATAATAATTAATAATTGTACAATAAACTATGTGTGTTTTTTCTTTTATAGGTCGCTTTTGCTTACATTAATGAATAACCTATTAATGACAGTGTTATTAATCATACTATTAATTTAATAATGTTGTGTGATAAAGCGCACCTTCAATTAAACTATCACTTATCGTTTTATAGTGTATGTATTATAATTGGGGAGAGTTTCTTTCAGCGGTTTTCTCTTTTCTTTTAAAGTTTTTAAATCCTAAAAAGAAACGCTTGAACAAAAAATGTGACTTAAAACATCTAAAACGTTTATTTCTTAGTGAGAGTAATTCTGTTTTTTATGACATTGAATATTTTACTTGTCAACAAATTTACGATAAACGAAAAGATTAAGGAAAAATAAAATGCCGTATATTTGACTTGCTCACAGGCAGCCCAGACAAAAAATTGTCATGGACTTGAAAAATACTCTGTCTGTTTCGAATTAATGATAAAGTGAAATCTTACATTTTATTTTTTAATTAAAACATAATTTTAGCCTGATATTGTTTCTAGTACTCTGTTAATCGTTTGTAGCTATTTTTCAGGCATATAAGCAATTTTGATTATACTCCTCTTGATTTTTTACGAAATTCTGTTAAGAAAATCGGCACTGATTTTTTGCCTGGGCAACTTGTGCTTTGTTTTAAATTGCAATACTTTTCATCTTTAAAAACCTAAAATGTGTTGGAAATCAATCTCATGTTTTTTATTAAATCTTTTAGAACTGCATGCAAGCATTGGGCCAATTCCAGTCTACACCAGGCGAGCGACAACGGTATATCATCCGTATGCCCGCTAAAATGTAAACTGCGACTAGCCTGGGGACTTCTATTTCATGTCCATCTGTGTCGTCACTTCCGTCGCAGGAGAAATGTTCTGATAGGCTACGAACTGTGAAGATAGAAAACCATTCTGTAACACAATCCTCGTATTATATTGATCACTTTCTTGGTCTCCGAGCGTAAACAGATACTGATGGATTAATATGAAACTTCTTACAACATTGAAGGCTTCTGCCATTGAATATATTGTATAGTCTTGTTATTTTCTGCCTTCAAGGCATTGTTGAGTAGCGTAAAATTTCATATAGACATTAATTGTTAACAGAATTAAATTGGGGTCTAAAATTGCTTTCTAGAAGAGTAAAACTCTTTGAGAAGGCTAAGGTATAAAGATAATGTAATGTTGTATTTGCAATTTTAGAGTAACTTTATTGGTAGAAGTTAGCAGTTAGTTTGGGTTTGTACTCATAAGTATGTGGCAAAAAGCTACTTGAAGTAGCTGTTAGTAGAATTGATTTGTCAAATCGGTTTCAAAACACAGTTTGAGTTTTCCACTAACCATTGTGTATAGTCCCCCTTTGTATTTATTGTTGTATCCATCACAAACAACCCTTTTTAATAGAAGCTGATAGCAATTTTTTTGACAATGTTTCCCAGCAGGCAGCGCGTATGCCATTTGAACTATTTTTTTGTTCGTGAACATAGACAGGTCCGGATGGCATTGTGGGATAATGTGCTAGGAGTCTGGTATCTCATTAATAAAGATATTTTTGGTGTTTAATTCCTTGTATATAGGACACAGAATTGAACAAGGGTTGTGACTGGTCAGAATAAGGTCGGAGTAACCTTATCTTTCTTTTGATTGGTTCAAAAATCTGTGTCCTCTTTACAAAGTAAAACCCGATATATATTGTAGTAAATGATAGAACTTTTATGAATTTTACAGCTTATTGTTAGCGAGTTAATGAATGGGCAGTGAGTTCTACTAACAATCAAATTTTGCGGAAAATTTTTAACTTGAATTGAGCTCAAAATTGGGACTTTGGCAAATATAGTTTTAAATAAAGTTAGTAAAAAGTTTTATAGATTGTGATACCAAAGATTCCTGTCACGCAGTGTTTTGTCGCACAACGTCACACGGGTCAGTGTCACGTCAGCGTATATACAGTAGATATTAGGAAATATTGTAGACTGGGTTCTAACTTCTTGTACAAAGTAGTGACATTGTAGTATCTTCATACGTGAATAAAGTCAAATATGGCATACCATGCTTGTCGCATGTACTACATTTCGATCTTAATCTTGGGTGCCTAACAAACAGGGGGGGGTCGAATTAACGGAAGGGCCTGAACTTATAGGAAAATGTAATAAACGTGTGTGGGTGGGTGGTTAGGGAATTATGTAAAGTCTCTGACATATCCCGGGCTTCACACTTTTTTATAACAACCAGTACATTTTCGGAGGCTCATTCTTGAGTTGTTGGCAATTTCAGCTTATTAAACGAATGAAAAATAAACTGTTACTTCCGTTTATTAGGCACCTCAAAGTAGTTAATTTATTTTATAGAACCAAGCACTGAAACAGATTCAAGTGAGAAGCCGAACTTAGAATTTGCAAGATTCCAGTTTTTAAGGGTGCCATATTTTGTGGGTGCTGCATTCTGGGAATGTTGTCATTTTCGATTTAAACCCTTTTATCCAATCAGGAGTGGATTTTCTATCACGTGTTTCACTACACTTTTTTTTTATTAAGAACCAGTAAAATTTTGCCCAGGCTCAAAATGTTCTTATTTTGTTCTTAACTGCAATATATCTTTTATGGTTGAAAATCGATTTCAAAGGCCTTTTAGTGTTTATGTATGCTAAACTTTTAGTTTAAGAACATGTGTACATGAAAGACACATCATTTTAACCCCTGTTAGGGATTTCAGGGATACGGGATATTTGAAGAAAAAATTATAGGGATACGGGATATTTCGAACTACATGTAAAATTTTATGTATTTTACAGCAGATGACAGTACATGTAATTGTTACAGTTGAAGTATACTTGTATTAAATAACGAAATATATTTAATGTGTAACGCTCAGTGTGATGGCTGCTTGCCACGCTCAGATTGTTACTTTTTCTTTTTTTTTTATATATTTTTTTAATTTTCATTTCAGGCTCAAATTGTTCTTAATTTGTTCTTATTTTTCGGGCGATTTGAACCTCACTGTTCTTATTAAGTGTGTTCTTAATAAAAAAAAAAGTGTATACGACTTGCAGGGGCTCTTTTTTCAAAGTCTAGTTGATTTTACTTGACTTGTAATCGCCGTTTTACTTTATATTTTTTGTAAAGAAATTTTTCAATATTTATTTAAGGAGTCGGGAAATGCTTTCCGGAACTTCCATCAAATTTGCCCGAAGCGACGAGACAAGCTGACACGTAACATGCAGTTCGACTGCAGATCGACTTTAAGATATCATTTGACATCAGTCGCTTTCTAGTATACAATGAGCAAAAGGTTTTGAATCCAGTTTTACTTCAGGCGCCCACATTGTTCAGTTCAAACCAACGTCATGCATTTTTAGCTAAAACTGCGCGAGGCTGTTTAAGATTGCACGGCGATAACCGAACCAAACCCCGAAAATTTAAGCAAGCTACATCTATTTTATTGACTTTCTTGTGGAATTGGAGACTATATGTCAGAATAAAATTAATTGGGATGATAACTAAAGACATTGGGAGCTGAACCGCAATTTACATCTATTTGTTAAGGATGTCAGAACTGCGTGTTTTATATCGATTATACTCGATCAGTACCCTTCAAAATGAATTACAAGATGTGTTTGATCTTCACGAAGACAGACGGCCATTTATCGCCTGCAAAAACTGGGTAAGTGCAAACGTCAAAATGTTTCTGATCTTTCCCTTTGAGAAAATAAACTTTTGGCGATAAACACAGCGCGGGGAACTTTGATTTGACGTTGTGACGTCAAGGCAGTTGTTCTGAGCCCTTATTATAAGGCTTGAAAATTTCTCGCAATCTGATTGGTTGTTGACGCATAATGACCGGTCAAGATTTTCTCGTATAATGACCGGTCATTATTTTTGCGCAAATGCAACAACGACAGAACTTGTGAAAAAAAAAAATATAATAAATAAAAAGCCATATAATAAATAACTTATTAGCAAATTGTACTTGTGATTTTGTTGAAATCGC
>JAOTRI020127729.1:0-11646 GCA_028564885.2 Zoanthus sanctaehelenae
CCCACACATTCCTACCAAATTCTGTACCTTAGACTCTTTCACGTTTGTACGTGAATTAAGGGATCTCGATATGAATGATAAATTTATGATTTCTTATGATGTAGAAAGCCAATTCACCAATATTCCCCTTTATAAAACTTCCATCGCATTTTGGAAAAGCTAACGTAAATTGAGAGTTAGCCCTTCGTCAGATAGTTATCACACATCACCTCAAGTTTGTATCTACTCGTCGATGTATTGAATAGTTTATTTTTTAAATATTAACTCTTTTAAAGTTGATTAATGATTCATAGTTTGTTTTGGCGAAAAAATACAATAATTGAAGATAAAATCTAAATTTTTTTCTTTGTCAAGGAGCATCAAGGTGTTAAGACGACAAGCGTCGTGCCAATGGAGCAGCTACCGGATGGGGGCCAGAAGTTTGGATTTGTCCTGTACAGGACATTGATACCCTCCAAAACTACCAAGGTGGCCATTTCAAAAATTAGGGACAGAGCCCAGGTAAGAAAGAGCTAGTGAACGGATTTTTTTATTGCCACAAGATTCCTCAAATATGAAATTTCCTTTTTCTTACCCTAGAGAGCCCTAAATGTCTCGTTTCCTGTCTTAAAGAGCTTTAACCTATCAGATAAAGACCTTGGAATTGTCCATGTATTCTAAAGGTTTCTTTTAAGAAGAGAAAACGGCCTTAGATTGATTATTTTAGCAGTGGTAGTTGCTGGTTGCTACAATGACTGCAGACTCAATTTTACACTCTAAGTTTCTTTATGAAGTTCTTTATTAGTTATTCATATATATGCCAACGTAGATTTCAATACCTACTACTAAGTGTACATTGTCATAGTTGTGACGTCTAGCACGCTCTCTCTCTTTCGCTTGTAATTTCGAATATTTCACAACAAAAAAGTGTCTATGCCTGTATATATGTATATAACAAGTCTGTATTTATGTAAATCAGCAACAAGTGTAGGACTTCCATACTGGACAAATCTACTCCTGTGACAGCTACTATTAAAAAGTAACACGCCTAATCAGATGAACAACTCCATTAGCTATTTATAGTTTAATACTTATTTAGCTTCGCCAGTGTGCAGTTTTTAATGCTCAGGCTTAAGTTTAGACCTTCTGTTTTTTCATACAGATTTTTCTGGATTCTAAAGAAATCAAAACAATCGACGCTATGAACATTGAGCAGGCATATATCGATTACAACTCTTTAAACAAGCAACATGTTCTCACTTTGCAACCAAGTAGCGAAGTACGGCCAGGTTTGACTTCACTTCCATAAACACATTATTTTATTATTTCACATCAGAAGTTTACCACATTTTCAAGTATAGAAACTTAAACGATGCATATAAACAAATACGTTATTTAACGTGAACGAAGTTGTTGCCCATTTATCCTAGCCAGATGCTAATGTTTAATCGTTCAATGGCTCGGTTTTTGGCGTGAAGGTCGAGTTTGAGAAAAAACCTCGGTGTCAGATTGAGATTAAGATCGCCACGAATCTCAGTCTGCGTTCGGAGCCCATGACTAGATCATATATATCTTATCAATGTGGCATTTCGTTTTTATCCTTTAGGTTTTAGTTGTTAATGTTGGATCGCAAAACTGGTTGAACTCGTATAATGGCATACTTCGTTTAAAGATAAGTTAGATCAAACAATTTCTTATTATGTGAAGAACTTTACGTGGATGAAACTCGTTGTGACCGAAAAACATAATCTAACTGCTTTTTAACAATGATGAAGTTGGTTTAAATGAAATACATGTTTTACATTTTTGTTTTTTTTTCTCATTAGGATGCTACAGAAAGAACTCTTGATATTTTGGTTGAGAATCTGGGCAGAGTGAATTTTTTAACGGAGATCAACAATCAGAGGAAAGGTTGGCTTAGTTACAAAGTAGACTAGAACAATCCATGGTAGCCCCTTCTCCATAATTAGTTTCTGTTACATTTTGTTTGAGAATCTGGGCAGAATGAATGTTTTTAACGGAGATCAACAATCAGAGGAAAGGTTGGCTTAGTTACCAAGTAATCTAGAACAATCCATGGTGACCCTTTTCCATAATTAGTTTCTGTTACATTTTGGGGGAGAATCTCGACAGAGTGAATGTTTTTAATGGAGAATAAAAATCAGTGGAAAGGTTGGCTTACCGTTACAGAGTGAACTAAAACGTCAGTCAATTGTGACCTGTTGTCAATAATTACTTTTTGTTACATTTTTGTGGAGAGTCCTTTCAGACTGAATGTTTTTAACGGAGAATAAAAGTCAGTGGAAAGGTTGGCTTACAGTTACAGGGTGAACTAAAACGTCAGTCCATTGTGACCTATTCTCAATAAGTACTTTTTGTTTCATTTTGGTGGAGAGTCTGCGCTGAGTGAATGTTTTTTTTAAATGAAGATTGAAAAACAGCGGAAATGGTGGGGTAGTTTACAGAGTGAACTAGAACGTCAGTTCATTGTGACCTATTCTCGATAAGTACTTTTTGTTACATTTTGGTGGAGAGTTTGCGCGGAGTAAATGTTTTTAACGGAGATTAAAAATGAGCGGAAAGGGTGGGATAGTTACAGGGTGAACTAGAACGTCAGTCCATTGTGATCTATTCTCTTTGCTCGTCTCACAGGTATCTTGGGGGATGTAATGGTGGATGATGAAAGACACAGTTCTTGGGAAATATACTCGCTTGATTTTAACTCTGATCAACTCGAAAGGTATATACTCGTTTTTTAGAGCAATTTAGAAACATAGTCAACTCTAGAACTAATGTCGCAGTGAATGTTGTTTCGGCATTAATTTGACTTGCTCTTAGTTTAGAAAGTAATAAGCAGAGGAATTTGTTATAATGACGATAAAGAACCATTTCACTCTTTCTTTTGTAACGAACAACAAGTTAAATGAATTGTTATGGAAAGAGGGATGTTACTAAAAGTAGGAATGGGAAATGGGGAATGCTTTTTGAACAATAAATCTATGCGAAAGCTTACCTGAAGGTTTGTGCATCGAGTATTGCAGCAATGACAGATTTGTTGTTCAAAAACCATTCCCCATTCCCCATTCCTGGTTTTAGTAACATCCTGGAAAGAGAAGTGCTTTTCCTTTATGGACGAGAATTAGCTCAGTCATTGAGGTATAGAGAGTTTCCTTGTGTTTATATTAATTATGTGTATATATTTATTCTGTCAAGAGTCAAGGTTAGCTCGTTGGGGTTCTGGCTTCGCTTCAGTTTTATTTTTATAAGTTCTAAAGTTGTATCTTTGAGAAACTGTAAATTTATAGGGTACGGGAGCCTGAATCTCCATCTTAAATCTTATTGTGAACTTATGATACTTATTTAGGAAATTAATATCAGGAACTAGTCAGCATTATAACTTTTTGAATCTAGTGACGTCGGTGCTTATTTGAGGCCGCTGCAAATGAAAGGTGTGAGATACGAACTCCTGAACTGAGTTAGTTCCTAATTTGATAACTGTAATTCCTTTTCCTTACGTAGTGATTTAGCGAATGAAGATAAATCTTTTTCATTATGTTTGTTCGTATTAACACGTCTCACACGCTTTTATCACATGTTGATCATTACCTAGACGCCATCTTGGATTTCTGTGAGCTTGGATGTGGTATATGGCTCATTTTAGTGCCCACTTTCTAGGGTCTGCCTTGAGCGCTGACAGCATAAACACAGTTTTGTCTGTCATTTAAAATGGTTACCAAAATTTAGGAAATGACTTCTACATTGAAATATTAAAAGTCAAATGGCTGACTCCCCTAAGACGGGAAACGTATCCATCCCAGGTTTGCCCCCTGTAAATACTAGTACTCATTTAATGACCTAAAATGTATATTAATCAAGGAACTTGAAAATAACAACTTCAACAAATAGACATGCCATCGTTTTCAGGTTTCGGAATCACGAGGAATGGCTAGAAAATACGGAAACATCTGAATCGAAAGGGACGAGGGGCCCAGCCCTTTATATGGGCACGCTTATGATAAACGATGCGCCAAAAGACACATTTATTAGCATGAAAGGCTGGTCAAAGGGCGTTTGTTTTATTAACGGTCACAATCTTGGTCGATATTGGTATATTGGACCCCAGGAAACGTTGTATGTCCCAGCTCCATTTTTGTCTAGCGGAGAGAACGAGGTAACGACTATTTTTGACATTCTTCCATTTACTTATATAATGGAGAAACCCATTCAATTTCAAATACCTTTGTTAATTTGTGTTTAAATGCATATAAAAATATTGTTTTTGGACCAAGGCTAATTTTTTTTAGTTTTTGGCCAATTTTAGGGCTGAAAATATGTTTTACGAATATTTTCAGCCGACTGAAGATGCGAGACTGGAGAGGCGGTAGAATATAGAGCTTTGCGCGTACGAGTATAGAGTTGGCGAAAAGCAATCGAGAATGATTATTTCACGCGTAACATAAGGTCACGCTTTTAAGTCATAGCGATGAGCCATTCATTGCACGCTTTATTCTCAGCTGAGCCAATCGTAGAACGAGTTGTTTTTCATTTGTTCACCAATTGTACGACATGTTTGATCAAGTTATAGTCTTTTTGTTCATTCGTATTTTGGTGCAGCAATCTTTACTTCTGCATATATTTGACTTTTGTAGGTATACATACTTCATTTATGTACTCTTTGGGTTATAGCGTTTTCCATATTGGGCTAGAAAGCTCGATCAAAAAGCAAGTAGCGAGCTACTGACAAGAAGAACTTGAGGCTGCCGGCGTGCTTATAAGCAATCAAAACTTGAAAGCCCTTTAAAATGCTTGAATTTAAAAATTAAGATTCAAGGTCTTCAACTCTTGCTTGAAATTACTTAAATTTTCAACACTCAAAAATGATAAACATGCAATAACTTTTTTTTAAAGGTAAAGCTCTGTAAAGCAATTTGGCACAAGTAATTTTGAGACATACGTAGAATGTAAAAAGAAAACAAATTCATGTTCAAATGAAAGGAAACGAAATTAACAATTTTAAAAGACCTTATAATTGCAGTTAAAAGCCATTTAGTTGTCGGAGTTACTGGACGATAAAAAGTTGTTTTATTTACCACAGTTTATTGATAGATAGTAACATGTTAATAGATAAATTAATAGATAAATTAACTTTTGATTTCATAATCAAATCTTTCCAAGAGTAATCTTTGGATTTTGAAGGACAGGACCGTGAAAGATCCCTCAACCGTGATCTTAATATCAAATTAGGAAAACCTAAATCTCTTTCTACAAATATTGGACAGAGCTGTATTGCCTGCTACATAGGTGAAACGTTTCGTCACCTTTCGACACCATTCGCGAGCAGCTTGGTTCTGATAAAGGATAAAGGAGGCATTGCCTGTATTAATTGGATCAAGCGTTCGTTAAATCAACAAGTTAAGCATGCCAAGCGGAAGCTTTGTTGCTAATCTCTTGTACTTATGCCAATCATTATTACGAGCTACATATTTATACTTGTTTCCATACAAGTATTTTCTACTCTTGTGATGGCGATGGTAACTGTCAAAACATGTCAGTATTAAAACTTAAAAGCGTTATTATTTCCTGAAAAAAGTTTCTAAATTTAATAATCCTTTTCTTGTACGAACCCCGATTTAAAAGAACACTGAAGATAGTCCAATTTCTCAATTTCTGTTCTGCTTTGTTCACAGGTTCTGGTATTCGAGCTTCATTATCCCAACGAGTCACGTGATGCGAGTTTTTCAGAAAAACCTCAGTTAGCGATTAATGAGGCTATGGAAAATGCAGAACAGTAGACCTTTAGCAAATCTTTGCTGTTTCAAAATTGAATTTTTATAAAACGTATAGCCAGGGGATCTGGGTTCAAGGACATAACCTATTGCCGTATTATATAGCCAGGGGACCTGGGCTCAAGGACATAGCCTATTGCCGTATTATATAACCAGGGGATCTGGGTTCGAGAACATAGCCTATTGCCGTATTTTATAGCCAGGGGATCTGGGTTCGAGGACATAGCCTATTGCCGTATTTTTTTTCGGTGTGTAACCGGGTGGACTGTTTTCAAGTACCTGAATAATCGCCGTGGAAATAGTATAGTTGCTCTTTTCAAGTTTTTTGTTAATATATCAGAGAATATACAACAAGATACACGACATAGTAATACGTAGCTGGAATTAGCTAGCACGCGTCTCTTTCAGTCCCAGTTGAATTATTAAATTCTCCCAACTTGAGCCCCTACTTTACATTGAACAAGTTTGAGAGAATTTTATTTTTAATCATCTGTACCTTTATTAACCCTTTCAGTCCCAATTGAATTATTAAGTTCTCCCAACTTGGGCCCATACTTTTCATTAAACAAGTTTGAGAGAATTTCACCTTTAATCTTCAGTAGTTTACTTTGCTTGATCAATTTTAATTTTCTCACTACCAAATGTTTTATTTTGTATTTGTTATGTAAGGAGAAGTTGAGTGTTGATAACTGATTGGGTGTGAAAGGGGTAAACTGAAATGGAAGTTCTGACATGGCAGCTGTTGTTCTTACATCATCCACGCCGTTAATTTGAATATAAAGAACGTAGTTTTTATCCAGTGACTCGCCAAAACCAGAAAACGTTGAAAAAAAAGAGAAAAAGGACAACAACAACAACGCCTTTATTCACCTTGAATTACAAATTTTATCTCTAGATATTGTAAAGTTAATAAATTGATAAATGCTGGTTGGCTGGAATACCCATAGGGGCTAAACGAGTCAGCTAGCCAGTACACTATTTTTGTTTACAACGTTTTTTGATCGGTTATTTCAATGAATTGAACTGATAACAAAAATAATGATTACAACAATACCAATTGCAAAATTAATAATAATAATAGTAGTAATAATAATAACAATAATAGTAATAATAATAATAATAATAATAGTAATATGGTGAATAGATATAATATACAATGATTTAAAACGAACGGTTTAAAACGATTAATTTAATAAGTTGATAAATTATTTTATTTGAAATTGTTTTTATAAGGGAAGTGTTTTTATTTATATATTAAGTGAGTTCCATAGTTTTGCTCCAATTATTTTATATTGAATATACCGTAATTAATTAGTTCTAGCTTTTGGAGGTACTTACGTAAGTATTGTTAAGTTCTATCATAGTTTAAAGAATTGTTTTCATGTTTAAATGTTGCTTACAGGGGCATGGCTAGCCTAGTTGGTACGGTGCCAGTCTATCGTGCTGGAAGCTGAATTGGGTTCGATTCCGCCTGACCAAAACCCGGTGTCTTAAAATGACTAGTATCTGGTTAGGGATAAAGACGTTGAACAGTAGATCAACTCTATCATCTAAGAAGTTTTAAAAAATCCGACGCACTTGCCGAAAAGAGAAAGATTGTGATCTTGTTAAAGACATCCGAGAGCCGCTGTTGCGCTTTGGCGGTTTAAGAATAAGTGCTATTTATTACATGACAATCCAAATTTCTAGGGCTTGTAATCAAATCCTGCGCGCTGATTGGCTGAAAATCGGTCCAATAACTTCCCATACAGGACCGGGCCGATTTCTAGCCAAAGAAAGTGCGCATTGTTCTCTTTTACTAATCTAAAACTGACGCCGTGTAATAAATAGCTTTATCATATAATTATCCATAAAATACTTATATTTCTCCCTTTCGAAAACTTGTTATTTCCACTAGTGAAAATAACTCGTCATCATGGTTACACCTTGAGTGTGCTTCACGGCAGCTTTGCGATTCATGCAACATGGCTGCAAAGTATTTTATGGATAATTATATGATAAACAGAACATGGTCGCTTGGAGATACGGATTTTATCTTTTTGTGTTGAAAATATCTTACGAGTGAGCGTAGAGAACGAATGAGATATTTTTTCAACAAGCGAAGATAAAATCCGTATCTCCGCGAACCTATGTAATATCCTCTATTAATTACCTCGTTTGCTTGGTCTCTCCGGGAAAATATTTGCCATCGGTCTTTCGCAGACTTCGCTAGGCTCGGTCCTTATTGTGAAAGACCTCGGGCAAATATTTTTTCGATAGATATGCTAACTAACTGGTCAAAAACTCGTGTCCCTAGCATATGAGAACACTAGAATTCTAGATTTCCCTTGTGTTCTCAAATGCTTGTTATGTTTTAAAGCCTTGGGCTTGTTTGATTTTTAAGTAGAAATTGTTATTTTTTATTGCTTTTTTTATTACTAGAAATAACCAGGAGTAGGTAAGTGCGTTCGAATGTTGGTCTTCGGTCGGTCATGTGAATTAAGGTTGTCTGAGTAGACATACTGCTGGCTATTTTATGCATGCGGCTTTTGGTCTTTTTCTAGTGTAAAATGATCAGGGTTTTTTTTTTCGAGTGAAATCTCCGTCACAGATGGCGTTTCAAAGGGCGACAACGCACGCCAATTCGCCTTTTAGTAGATAGAATATCGTACTTTTTGTACACGCACGCGACATAAACAGTGAACCATTTCTTAATCAGGCTTTGTTGTATTAGACCCACGAAATTTTCAAAAAACATTGTTTCTTCCAAAATGGTTTAACTAACCGAGTTCATTGAGCAGACCTGCATGACGAGCTGGTATGACGCGGACGAACTGCACATGGAAGAAAAAATATGTGCGCACCTTGCCCTTGGAGTCTGAAGTATAGCTGGTACTTGAACCAATCTAAAATCGAGATTATTTTTTCTAGGTGCTTGTGACAAGGCTTTATTCTGCGTTCTCCTAGTGTCGAACGCAATTATTTTATAGTATTATTAAGATCTTGTTAAAGGAATACCCTCCAACTTTCAACTTTATTAGAACTGACATTACGTACCGTGGGTCCATGCTTATCAACAGCTCAAATTCGATTTTTTAAATTTTTCTTAGGGCTTCATTGTGGAGGTGCCATGACTTTAGTGCCAGTCCACGCTCATTATTATTTTATTCATCAAGCGTGGGGACTGGTTCTGCTTGATAGTGGTGTTTATTCTTGTAACAAGGCCTCCTAAAAAGTGGGGTTTTGTTTTATTGGCCCTATATCCTTTTTTAATTTTTTAGATGAAAATTATTGCCGTCCATGAACTGAGAATCCGATTAATTAAGCGAAAAATAATTCTGCACCGATTTGCAAAGAAGCTTAGACTTCAAATTTTGACCGAGCGGCAGAACACTTCTGTCTGTGATGTTGCATGAACAAACGTGACATTGGAGCACTTTAATTTCATTTTCTGTTTTTCGTTGTGTTTCAGACCGTAAACCAATAAAGTTGTTATGATGACTGTGTTAATATTCAACCCTTCGGAAACTACGAAAATAACTTCTACGTCATTACACCAGGTCTTCATAATGGCATTAATGCTCGGTTAAAAGATAAGTAGCCATGGACTATATAGCTACAGCAATAAAATTCTTGCGAGTGATATAGAGCAAATACATTTTCTGTAGGCTCTTTGAATTTCCATAATGACCGTCTTCTTGGATGGCTCCTATGGCCCAATGCCCGAGTACTTGGGTACCCTGTGGTTATTAGTTACATTCCTCATGCTCTTACAAAAACCCATGACAAAGTATATCTACTGCTGATATCAGTTGATGATGCAAATCGACAGGATTCTCAAAATTCTCTTATTTTGGACGTTCCAAGACTCAGAGTAAAAATAACAATAAGAACTGGATTTATATTAATTTTCCATAGTCAAGCATAGTCAGAGTTATAATCAGAATGTCTTCAAACAGGCGTACGTAATAATTGTCCACCCGTTGTAAGTGTTAAGATCTTAGATGCTGCAGCGATTGCAAATATTCTCAGTTCTGCATGGAAAATGCAAGACGTTTTTGTGAGTATGCAAAGGCCTTTGTTCTTGTCTTGCAGGCTCAAAGCGCCAAGATAATCCTAACTTATCCTAACTCGAAAACCTAACGGTAAATTTATGACACTAGACATTTAAGAGGAGCAAGAGAAGCAAGAATTTTAGCAGGAGCACTAGAGTCTGTGATAATGCTGCCATTATTCCCATAAATTGGAAATCATTTTTCAGATTGGATGACAATAAACAAGAGTATTTCATTATCCAGATTGCTGCAGCACTCCAGCTGCCCAATATTGTCATTTCTCATAATCGTGAGGATGACATATTCAGTTCATTGGTCGAAGACTAAAAAGAGTTACCTCCCCGTAACCACGAAGAGGCCGACATAAAGATATTCATCCACGCAAAGCATACGTCGTTTAATGGCCTAAAGAACATCTTGGTACAAACTGTGGACACTGACGTGGTAATCTTAGAAATTGCAAATTTGCGCAGGATTGATGCAGATCAACTGCCTTTGGAGTCGATAAACACTTAAATTATCTGCCAAATCATACAACTGCCCGCGACACAATGAGTCAAGAGCAATATTAAGCTATGCCATTTTTCATGCAGTTATTTGTTGTGACAATGTTTCATACTGCGCTATAAAGGAGGAAAAAATGGCATTTCAAGCATAAAAAGCTTTCTTCAGTCTTTCGATTTCTTTCATCACCCACAGAAACAATATCTGAGGAGCATATCAAGATCTTAGAAAGGTTTGTCATCATTATGTACTGTCGCACTTGCCCTCTAAGTAACATCAATGAGTATAGAACATATACCACTTACCCAAGCTGCCTTAGAGCAACACTTAAAGAGTATTAGGGCGGTCACGTTTGGGGCCCGAAACACTTGAAGTAATACAACAACTGCCACTTCCTTCAAACTGGGGCTGGAAAAACGCGCATGGCTGGATTCCCGTATGGACAACTTTACTTGAGGCACCTAAAGCCTGCAATGAGCTTGTTAATTATGGCTGCAGAAAAGCATGCAGGGGTCTTTGTAAGTGCACAAGGTCAAATTTACCATGCACCGCTTTATGCAAGTTCCGCGCCAGCTACTATCAAGACTAATTTTCTACTCAAGGTAAGAATCATATATATAAACAAGTAAAAATAATGCCATAACAAATTTAACATGAAGTGAGGTTAGTCATATACCTAAAATATTCCATTAATACATAGAAATACATGAATATACAATCAAAACGGCTTGCTTCTTGTCTATTTTGTGAAAGTGTCAGTTTTTGGAAAATGGGCTATTTGTGGTCACCTATAAGTTTATATGGTAAAAACTTTCTCGAAAACGAAATAATATTTTGTTTGGGTCCCACTTTTATTTAGTTTCCTATACCAAAAGAAGACAAAATAATGAAAATGAGAATTTGAAGAATTTAGGTTTTACCTCTGGACTTATCCTTTTTCTTTACAGAAAGAATGTAGGGGCAAATAGAACAAATCGGACGCGAACAACGAAAAGTACCAGGGTCTTTTATAGAATGAAAAAAAAACAATTGAGAGTAAATACAAGTTCAGCTAAGCGTTCAAGAGTGGTAGTACTGGGTTCTAAAACAGGACGAAGATCAAAATAATGACGAAGGGCGCGAAGTCCATCAGCGTTAGGAATAACAGTATACAAAGACTTAACATCCATGGTGCATAAAAACTTAGAGGTGTAAGAGCTCTGCTTTCAAACCATAAGGTCCCCAGTTCAATCCTGGCACTTTGTCGAGATTTGAATATTTGAGTGGCCTTCTTTTCCGCCTAAGCCAACTCAGCTTTCCATCCTCCCGGGGAAGGTAAATGAGTACCAGCGTCTGCTGGGAGC
>JAOTRI020127739.1:0-11644 GCA_028564885.2 Zoanthus sanctaehelenae
CGAAGATCAAAATAATGACGAAGGGCACGAAGTCCCTCAGCGTTAGGAATAACAGTATACAAAGACTTAACATCCATAGTGAATAAAAACTTAGAGGAGTTATTGGGAAAGCGAAAACCATTAAAAATATTGAAAGCATGATCGGTGTCCTTAATGTAAGTGGGTAGGGATTTAACTATAGGCAACATGACGGATTCTAAATAACTAGAAATAAGCTCAGTCGGACAACTACAAGCAGAAACGATTGGACGGCAAGGTTTGTTGATTTTGTGAATTTTAGGGAGAAGATAAATGTGTGATGTACGAGGGGTGGTTATAATAAGGTTCTTAGCTGTAGGAGGCAAGGAACCGTTGGAAATCAAAGACTTCACGGTGGCCTTAACTAAATTTTGATTGAAAATTCAGAGAACTTCACTAAAAAAACTTTAGTATCATTTAAAGCAACCGAGCTCTAATTGGCTTAGCATATCCAGCGTTACTATAAACCTTCCAACGGTCTAATACGCTTCCTGCATTTTGAATGGCTACTCTACTAGAAATCTATTTGCGATAGTCGGCAAGTAGCGAGGATCAAAATAGTAATGAGCAACATTTGACTACAATATCAGAAAATTTCATCAATAATTGAATTAGTTCATTCATTTTTGACCGGTTAGGTTTATACTAAAATAATTAGACCTGTCGGCCACAAGGATTACGAGTTTATCGCATGGCTCATTCGGACAACGGCCTCAATGACTATTCTCTCGTAGTCCATTTGTCCTCGAGCTCTTAATTCTTAATTATCAGTTGATATTGAACACGCGGGTGCTAAAAGTAAACAAAAACTGTTTATATTGAATTATTTCCTTGAAAATAAAGTGCATTTATATCCCACTATTTTGTAACCACTAAAACATTTAAGCCCCCAGTGTCGCTACCTAGCGCCAGATATATATCGCCACACGCCTCGGTATAAACCACCACCATTTCAATCTCGTCCCCAGGGCACCCACCTAAACAAAAGCTAAATCCCCTACGAGCCTAGTGTCCTATGGGGCCGGCGCTTTTCCCCGGTTACAGTAGGGTTAAGCGAATGATTCACCCTGAACAGGACACAAATCCAGCAGACGCTGGTACTTATTGACCTACCGCGGAAGAATGGAAAGCAGAGTTGGCCAAGATGGAAAAGAAAGTCACGCAAATATTCAACACCAATTAAACACTATAAAACGTGCCCAGAATTAGAAATTTTATTTATTCCTACTAGAACTAGAAGCTTCCATTCCTACTATCAGTAAGACAGTTTAACTACTAAAAAGCAGACAGATAAAACAATCTTTGAAGAAAAGATGAAAATCGTTCAAGTAAAAAAGATGAACAAAACATAAATTCGTGCATATCTAAAGAATTTATTCGTCTATAGCGTGCTTTGGAACAAGTGTTAAGTGAACAGGATTCAAACGGACTAGAATGCAATACTAGATGGTAAAGCTCGAAAAAAGTAGTATAAAATCCCGGAATAGAAGTGAAAAAGACAACTTGTTCTCATTTTAAGCTCTCTCTTCTTTTTTTACATTAACTGTTTCTTCGTTGTGTTGAGATTTTGTTGATTCAGAATCGGACAAATCCCCACTCTGAGTCGCCGCCTCCTCATCATCTTTACCTACCACTGACTCCTCTTCTAAGATATTCAGATTCTGTTTCACCTCATCTGGGCACTTCTCTACTACTTCCCCCTGAGATTCCATCTCAGTAATGTTTGCCTTACTTCCCGCCTCTTGTCGAACAATTTCCTTACAACTCTCCTCCATGTCGCTGCGATCCACCTTTTCTTCATTCACAAGACATTCTGCACGTAGTGTAATGGACTGGTCACTGGACTCATTCTTTCCTCCAGAAGTTATAACCGCAGGGTCTTGGGGCGAGCACACCTGTGACGAATCATCCCTCTGCGACGAAGTATGATGCTCCACATGGTTATTTTTCTCATTATCTGACGTAGAATGCTGACAGGGACTTGGGCTAGTTCTTGTACCGAGTTCGGCCTGAAATTAGAAATAGAATTCTTACTTAACTAAATTAGATAAATAGAGGATATTACATGGCGGCTTTGGGATACGAATTTTATCTTCTCGTGCTGAAAGTATCTCTCACGAGTGAGCTGTGTGATCAGCTGGCTTTGTGGCCAATCTGATTATTAAAAATTCAATAACCAGAAAGCAGAAATCTTTCAAGACTAAGTTCTGATTCCCGATTTCTGAAAACAGAAAATTGAATTTCTATCTACCTGCCAACCTGGATTTAAAACTTAAAAAGCATATTAAATCTCCAGATTCCCTGAGTTCTGTTTCCTGTTTTCTGACAATTAAAAATTAGAAATCGGATTTCCTTATTCGTGTTACCAAAATTCCCGTGTACGAGTGAGACGCTACTTTTTTTATTCTTCCGATCAAGGATTTCCCGCCAATGTGCTGAAAGACGATGGTATTAAGCCCCGATTCCTTTAACCAAATGCTGCTTCGTTCGTCGAAACCAAACAGCGCTATAAGTGCGTTTTTGGTGATATTTTGCGTCGAAGCTGTCTTGATTGAATATTCGAACTTGACCTCACAGCTCTCCATCTTCGCCATGTGACAAGATTTGCACGCCAAAATAGATCTCGATCTGGTGTTATAACGAAGAAGCAAAGGAAGCCCAACCAACAGTTTTTATCGAAAAAACGATCTTCTGGACTTTTTTTCCCGTGAAAGTCCGTCTTTCAGTATTCAGTAATTAATCTTCTAATCAAACGGACACTTAAATATGTACACCTCCTTAAAAAAAGAAACAGAAAAAAGAAACTCACTATGCAGCAAACCAATCCCCACCCTCCTCCTTCACAAATACTTTATGGGCATCCATTCTCGTACCCAGAACCTTCTCTCAATTTCCCACCGGAAACAGAGAAGGGTCTGGGTACGAGAATGTGGCAAACATGGGGAGTTCAGAACATGGTAAAAATTCTTTGACCGGAAGAACAAAAAAAAAAGAGCGTCCCACCCGTACACGGAAATTTTGGTTACACGAATAAGGAAATCCGAAAACGGAAATCCAATTTCTAATTATTTATTGTCAGAAAACTAGCAAACAACCTGCCCACTTGTTTAATAATTAGACCCATTCGTGTGAACGACTTCCTCACTAAATTGAAATTTGGACCACTCGTATGAACGACTTGCTAGGTCATTTAAAAAATTGACCCACTCGTGCAAACGACTTGCTCACTCATTTAAAATTTCGACCCACTCGTGCGAACGACTTGCTAGAACGCTTAAAAAGATCAACTGACTCGTGCAAACGAGTAGCCAAGTTGTTTAGCAGGACTTCTTCACCCGTTTGGAACCCTCGTGGCAGTCGTGTGTAAAACCTGTTTCATGGAAAGTCATTGTTTGTTTTGAAGGTCACATATGGTATGATATATCGCCCTGGGAACCCCTACAGTTACCATCTACATAACATTGTCCGGCTGCGTTTCCAGCGTGGTTGGTCCTTGTAGTGTAGTGGTTAACACGTCGGACTAGTGAACTGAAGATGTGGGGTTCGATTCCTACCAAGGATTATATATGTTATTATTCTCTCATTTCTTTTTATATATCTATACACCGAACACATTCCTATTACATTTATCTAACTTGGGAAGAGGCTGTCCAATGCCAGACTGCACGGCAGCATTGTTTGGCAGAGTTATTTCCAAGCAGAAACTAAACTACATTGATACAAATACAAATTTATTTTTCAACTTTGCTATGATACACCTAAACTAACCATAGACACCACATCCACAATATTTTCTGATTGAGTATTCTATTTTACATACGACAAAACAGGGAAAAGTACAATAACTTGACTCAATATGTGAATTGCTATCAGTGTGTTGTTCTCTTTCAGTGAAGGAACAAGATCAATATCGCCTAAAGCGGGCTGTGCAAGAAAGTAATGATCGTAGAGGCAGTAACAGGGTGCGCCAATGTTGTGGTCAGCCAACAAAAGGGCATCCTCGCACATACTGTCCTAACAGCGTGGACACTGGCAGCGAGTTTGAGGAAGAAATATGAACACTTATATTATAGAACTATTTATTTTTAAATTGTGTGTAGTAAATATTTGTAATATTAAAAAACAAGATATTCATTTTCGCTGAAGCGTAACCAGTGGCTTCCGTGGTAAAATACTGTGTCCTGATGTCATGACATACACAGGCTGGCAAAAGTCGAGTGTTTTCTCAACCAAGAGGACCACAAAAGCCAACGCATGACGAGTCTTTATGCGACTGATCTTAGTTATCTAAAACAAATATGTATAGCCATTAAAAAACAAATCTTACTTGATCAATATCCCAAGCGTAAAAGCATATGTATTTCATTTCCATTATTTTCTAAAGATAATAACTACAGATGTAAACTTGACATAAGGTACAATATATAAAATACCGATCTGAAATCTAGATTTAAAAGAGTTTTAAATCAAGTTGGGACAATTAATGATTATGACCAGAAAATATAATAAATGAACGTACTGCCTTTCACTTTGCTCAGTCTTTCTTGTGTGTGATCTCATATTTTTATCTTTTATCATTGGGCCAGTTAACTTAAGCACTTCTTCGTGCGTGATGGCCGTGTACCCTCCGTGTTTAGTTATGCAAGTAATCGTCTCAACTCTCCCATCGAACCCCAGCTTTCTCGCTGCAGGCCCAACTTCACTGCAGCAACTTCCAAGTATGCCCGTTCACAATTATTACATTTGCACCTATTTGTGGATATACGATCAAGAGCATTATAACACACTTGCCCGCTTGCTTGGATTACCAATACAGCAGTTTCTGAAACACACATTATATGTTGTTCGGTACAATATTAAAGTGCCAGTAGAAGAGTGACTTACCACTGATTTACATCTTTTTCTCCATCTTATTGAGTGTCAACCTCAGCTTGTGAAAGACTGTCCTTGTCCGCTTCACTGCTTGTTGTTTGGATCTCTCGATCAGGTCGCGCAGGCGGTTCAAACTGATAAGGCATGAACACAGATGGAATGCTTTGCTAGTCATTATCGTCCAAAGAGTTAAAAGTGATTATACTTCCTGAACTGCCCGATTCTATTTCGCTTTCCGTAACGGACATTTTAGTAATCCGGCATCGTGAACAATGATTTAAAATAATGGATTATGTATTATAAGTTGTATACACTAAGTGTCTAGAACTTTAAATTGTCCTGTCGCGATTTCTTGACAACATCAATCAGTGTCAATTTTTTTATCGATTTATTTGAGCATAGAGTTTTTGTGTAATGTAGTTTATTGAGCTTTACATATTTCTTTAATATATTTCTTTTATATATTGCTTAATATATATTACAAATCGAGGCATTGCATGTTTGTGTTCGAATTTATTTGTTAACATGTGCTACAAATTTAAACTGTAGCGATTACACGACCATTTGTACACTGTTTATCTCATTTCCGCTTATCAAGAGTCTTGTGCGTGACCTTTATGTGACGTCATAGAACCGAAAGCGGTGTTCCGAAAAAAATAGGTCTAGGTAGGTTATCGTTTTGTAACAATTATATATCTTCCAGTGCACGGAATTCTACATGCTATACCTCAAAACACTCAGGAAAGATCAAATATTGAGATTCAGGAATAAAATTGGGACCAAAAAATTCGACGCATAGGCTCTTTAATACTGAAGCAAAATAAAACGTTTTCCATGTTGGTGAGAGGGGTTAGGAAAAATGAATTGCATGATTAAAGCAAGAGGAAGGAAGCTACATGTCTTCCTCTCTACCATAACATTTCTTTGCAAATGCAACGTTCTAAAATATTTGCAACTTCGTAGAATTTGTCTCCTAATTCTTTGAGGTCATCAGTTTCTTCCAAACAATCCTCGGCGCTTTGATTGACTGTTCCCCTGGGAAAAATGCCAACTTCTCTATAGAATTACGAGATTGCTGGTGAAGACTATAATATTCTTTTCGTTAAGTATCAGCGATCAGTTGAACAGGACCAATGATGTTGCTAGAGGAATTTCAGACAGTTAGCTTAACATTTTTTAAAAAACTTGGTAATTTTGGTCATTCTGACGTAAAACAAACAGTGGACAGCGGAATCTGACTTCCCCTTTCTTAGCAAGCTGAAAACTCCCTGTCCGGTCCATCTTCTACCGATTGAGGAGCTTTGATTCTTCCAATTCCATAGCTTTGTATTCTATTCTCCAAACACTTCATGGCAACGTTGCTAAACTTCACGATTTCATTTGGATTTATCGGGGCATATCCAGGCAAGGATGCCCAATGCCTCTTCTGCCTACATCGTGCAATGTACTCTCTTGGAAGGAGTAGCTTGATGGCCTGCCTGATGTGGATTTAAGACATACTGCCATCCCCCAAACGTTTGCTAATTTTTGTACTTGCTTTCTTTCTCATCACTTTCCATGTGGGTTATTTCTTCCTTGTCCAGAGAGACTTTGTCTTCATCATCAAAATCTTCTGTGGATAACACACATTCTATCTTGTCTACCCCTTGTTCCAGATATTCTTCTGTTGCAACTTCTTGCTTTCCATAAGGAAACTAGGGGTCTAATTTGTTGTAATCTTTTGGAAGATTACCATCCATTACTTGAATTGCCTCGGATGATTGTATGCGTAAGTTCTTTCCCAGTATCCTGATTCCATAAGCAAATTGTGCACACTGCTTGGGCATGTATTTTTTCAAACAATACCTGGTCGTCTTTAACACCCTGAAGATAGCCTATTTCTGCAAAGATCGAAAAGACTTCTTGGGATACTGGTACATCTTCTTGATTTCGCCAGTGCGTCTTTTAAATGCGTATCCAATTCTTCGTTTTGCAGAAACGAAGAAGAGCTTGTGCCAAACGACATTTCGCATTAAGGTTCAATTGTACTTTTGAGCTTTTGTGCAACATATCTACATATATTTGCTAAGCATCAAGGGACTGAATTTCATTCGTCTTTCTTTTCAGATATCTATTTCCTTGTATTTCACTATTTACCCTCTCTGTAGCTTTTGTGCCAGAGCAACAAGGTGAAGCCCACTCGGGTCCCAGCTTGTTTAAATGCAGGTTGATTAAGAGTTGCAACGGCAAACTGGATTTCAGCTGTTTCATAACAGCCATAATTAAGAATTTACCACGCTTAAAAGGGTCATTTTTTGCTCCAGGGTGTAAATGAAGTCTCAGTCATTTGAATTGTAAGGGTTGTCTCCACAAGCGAAAAATAATTATGGCACATGAAAGGGATCTCTGTACGCCAAAAGCGTTTCCAAATGCCGGATTTCTGTACGGTTGGACAAGATGATAAACTGCTCTTTTGTATAAACTAGTTCCATGAAAGCCTCGAACATATTCGTCAAGTAGATCAGCAATGCGTATTGTGAATAATCGCTCACAGGCATTTGAATTTTGATCAAAGAAATAGATCAAGTTGAGGTTAGTGGCACTGAAACCACACTCCAAACCATTCTTCTTGAACCAATGACAAAGATCTTTCAAATGGTTGGTTTTAGCATTCTACAGTCCTGGCCTTTCTCTTCCCAGAATGTAAAGTCACGAGTCTCATACTTCAAATTCTTGAGAAAAGGCGCTGTTCATGGTCCTAATCCAAATAGGCAATAGCTGGTAATGACCAGTAATATGGAGAAAGAAAACGCTCATCTTTCGTTCCGAGACCTAAGAAAACAATAACATTGTTTACTTTTGCCGAGGAGGGTGTCATAAGCTGAATTGATGCAGTTAGCGAGAACCGCGCTGAATCTGTGGAATATTCCATAAGATGAATAGGACAAGATCTTAGATTTGAATTTGCATTAAAGAAACAACGTTGTCTTAGGTACTCCCAATACATTAAAAGATGACTAGCGTTGTGACCTTTACCGGGTTCAGCCCACATACAGTAAACAACTGTGGGCTTTTCCAGGGAAGAAAGAGATACCAGTGTAGGTAGACACAGACTTAGATAACTGTTCTTTAGCAATAAACTCATTAAGAGTGCGTTTGAGAGCTGTAAAGTAAGCTTTATCACCATGTTCGGAATTTCGTTGGAGAATAGGTATCATCTCTTCTCTCCATTTGTTAATGTCTGGGCTCCACGACTTTCCCAATAGAACAATATTTCCAGACTTTGCAACGAATGTTTGAATATATCGCAATGCTCTTGCACCATCGCTTGCCTCATTAACAGGTAACCTTTCAAACTTCTCAGCTGCCCTTTCTAAGGCTTCACTTGTCAGTCCTAAAATTGTTGATAGGACAGAGTAGCTTGCACGCTCAAGCTCGTTTTTAAAAAGGTCACTGACATCTTATTAAATCAACAAAGTGATGAATGTTTGAATGCAACAACTTGGACACTAGATTTTTTATAACAGAATCTGAAAGGGCTGCGCTTTTGAATTCCCTTCTCAAAAAGATGCATTAGATCAATAATCGGCTTCATTTCATCTTTGCTGGAGCAAACATGCAGAAGATGATTTTCCCATTCGAACGAAGAAAGTTTTACACTAGCTAGCTGAGATAGTTGTTTGTTGGCACTCTTACGACGCTCTGTTTCTACATCTAAAGCACTTCTTATTTCTCCGACCCGGGTATACCTTGTGTTAAATCCAACTTCTCCAACTTGATTTTTTGAGTCAATTAATTTACTGGAGTTGCAATGTCGTATAGTGTCTTTAAGATCCCTCAATTGCTTGGCACAGTTGTCGCAAGTATAGGGATGATGACATACGGTAATTGTAATTTTTTTGCATGGTGGGTTTAGACTCTTGTTGCCACCACCGATGGTGATTTCATTACCATCTACAATGAGCGTTCTTATTTTAGAAATACAGACGGATTTAGTCAGCCTTGCAAATAAAGTCAGTTGACTTGGAAGGGTGCTTATGCTGCCATTCATTATGTATGATCTTCTATTGATCTGAAGCACATTGTATTATTTTTGATTCCCATCTTGAAAAGAGAAAGGGCTATTATTCTTCGAATTTTTTGGTAATCAATAAAATATTTAACGACCTCTAGATTCCGAAGACAGTGACAATCTGTGTTCACTTTTGTTTGTTTCCAGAGGTCAATAGAAGTTTAAAGGAGTCTGACAAAAGAAGCTTTCTATCGATATTTGAGGACGCACAACAGCTTTCTTTTTTGGCGGTGCTGTGTTAACCTGCTCAAATTTGCGTTTCGAGGAAGTAAAAAATGACACAGCCTCTTGGTGGTGTAATATGGAGAAAGAAAACGCTTTTATGGTACTGTATGTTATCATGGCTGAAGCTAACAAAAAACTTTTTGACACGCTAAAAACAAAAGATTAACCGTGTCAAGACGTGTCAAGGTGTGCCAAGACGTGTCAAGACACTCAAAACAAAACGAACCGTGTTTCCCATTGTTTCGCTCATTAATATGTGCATACGCCGTGCCAAATGGCATCACCTTTAAGTTGATTTTCCCGTGGAGGGTCACAAATGTGAAACACCGTGAGATTTCTCTTGTCTTAAGCCCGCCGCACATGCACTGGTGAGCTGGCAGTGTGCACTTGTTATCAGTAACCAGTTGAATCGACAAAAGTTCCTTTCCTGGATCAATATCTCTATCTAGGCAACTTTGCTTGATATTATTTGCCAAACCTACCTTAAATCTTTTTGAAAAACGTTTTCCCCTTTACCTTTCGTTCACAATATCAACTTTTCCAAATCAAGGTCGATTTCTAAATCAAGCTGTATTTGTTTTATCCGAGCTCGAACTTTTGGTTTCATACTTGAGTTCTACTTCAAGCGGTTATTTTTATAATCTTTTCAGCGACAAACTAGGGTCGAGAAGAGGAGCTTGAGGCAAAGCAATCAAATATGCGTTTAAATGCATGCCTTTCTAGTGATTTTTATTTTTCGGTGCAGCATGTTCTCGTACGATATAAAAAGGTCGTGCATTTTTCACATATAATTATTATGTTCTGCCATCCGCCGTTTTAAAACTAAGTGGTAATTTTAATCCTTCTGAACAAAAAGATAAATATTTTATTTCGGAAATACAATTATCTAAAAACTTATTATCATCGTTTGAAAAAAAAGAACTTATTACATTATTCTTTGAAATGTTTTAATACAATCACAATTATCATGCTTATTTAATTTGGTCTATAAACTTTACTTAAATCTCGATAATTTTTTTAGAAATTGATAACTAGCGTAAAAATGAAACTAGATTTTGAAACAATGATTTTTAAAAAAAATATCCAAAAAAAATAATATAAATGTGTAAAAGATAATAATCTTGAGCTACACTCTTAGAGGGAAAAAATATCTTGCCTGTTCGGAACTGCGCAAAATAAAACTTCCTTTGCCCTAAAAAATGGTCGGCTCAGACAGTTTGTTCACGAATTTTAGAGAGTAATAAGGTATAGTGTTATCTTAAACTTAATTTATATTTTACATAATTCTTTTTTGAACAACGCATAGATACCAACAACTTTCAGTAATTCCTTTTTTATTCAATTATTGTCAAATAATGTTCAACTAACTAAGGAATATAAATGATATATGCTAAAGAAAAATAATTGTTCAAAATGTGAAACGTTTTCTTGAAATCAATTAAGCAGGTTTCAGTAATCTATACTATTGGTTAACGCGAACGTTTCATAACCTTCACATAGTAATTTTTTTTTATCATATGGCCGACGAATTTCGCGGTCTCTGATTGCTCAACTCGGGTTCCGTAAGTTACGGCGCGGACCTGGGTACGGACCCCGGGTATGGACCTTACAAACCTGCTGCGTTTGTTTTGATTGTAAAAGAAATCTCATAACTTAAAAAATAATACTTTACTCACTGTTATAATAATTTAAAACCGGGTCAATGACTCAGCACGCGACACAGCTAAAACAAACAGGCTCAGATTCCCACAGAAAACACAAAGTAAAGTACAGTATATTTTGTATTCCATCCCACAAGCGTTACGCTTCTACGTCACTTGAATGTATAGTATACTCTGGTAAAAGACATCACGTAATCAAAGTGATGTCATAACAAACATAAAAAGGTGCTTTTCTCTTTTAGTTGGAACAATTTTTTTAAAACTTTGTTAAAGTGCATATGAAGGAAAAATTTTTTTTCGCTAGTTCAAAAATAAGTTACTTGTAGGTTCAATTTCTGGAAAAATTTTTGAAATCTGAATTTAGTACTCTAAAGTCTTGTTTCGAATTTTCGGCTATGGTAGTTGATTTGGTTTCGGTGAAATTACGGCCCTATTTCGGCGAAGACTTAAGCCCTCATGACTAATTCGAGATTTGAATTCGAGAAATTAAATACGTGAAAAACACGAGAAAATTACAATTTGCTCGAAGTTTTAACATCAGGGATAAGTTACATCTTTCTTCCTGTTTTGGTGTTTGTCATAAATATCATTTTTTCGTTTCAGTTATTTTATTTTGTATGTGATTGCAAAAACCGGAATATTCAACATTCAGAAGTAGTGAAATGCGATGAGGTCCTCCATTTGTGATATGAGCTGTTTATATATCGTGAACTCTTGGGTACTCAGAGATTATAAAAACCTACTCGCTAATGTGAATCTTTCATTTGACCATATAAATAGAATTCGCTTTATATTTTATGAATTATATTTTTCTGTA
>JAOTRI020127749.1:0-11644 GCA_028564885.2 Zoanthus sanctaehelenae
CGGAGTAAAGGACGGACTAACGTCCGAAACGTCAGTAAGTATTTCTCTTTTACGGTGTAGAATTTACATTTTTATTACATAATAGTCAACAACTTTTCCTCGAAAGAGAAGTGTATATTAGTGAATATGATATATACCGAAACGCGAATCTAGTCACCGACTTTGAGGGGGATAGTTGTGTCAGTATTTACAGAAAAATATAAGATAAAAATACACTAGAAATTATTAAAAAAAGACAAACTTTTTTTCTTTTTTTTTTTTGCGCGCGCTTCCTTATTATTTTCAACTGTTAAAAACGGACATTTCGGACTATGTGTGTTTCCTTACAAAACCAACTCCATTTATTTAATTTCCCTCACAATAATTGCTACAAAAGACTACGATTCCGAAACGTTAGTAGTTTTTAACTATCTTTTTTAAATAAAAAAGTCGAATATATAGATTTAGAATGAAATTCTGTAGTTTTTTGTATGGTTGCACGCAGCAGTTTAGCGACCGACACTTTTACCTTTACTGAATATCTGAACATCTTTAATTTAATTATTAAAACAAAAAGTTAATAATTAAAGATTTTAAGTTTATGGATAATTTTTCCAGAAATGTTATTCTAGTCTAAAGCTAATAGCGAAAGACAGCTGTATGCTCCAGATGTATGTTTTAAAACATGAACCGAAGTCAAAACGAACGCAATTATTTTGAATAATGCAGCCATAATCTTTGTACATAGCCGTTATTTCACTGAGAAAAGGGAAAGTAAAAAAAATCATGTTGACAAATTAAAAAGCTTTTGATGCCATGCAAGTGCACTGTTCACTGACATCGATCTTGTTCGAGTTCGCCGTACTAAGCTTCAGATATCTAAACATCCGCACGCTGAAATTTTACTGGGGGGAGGGGGGGCGAACCAAATAATTTGGGGACCCTCCAACACACATGACGTCATTTCATCACACCTTACAATTTTCAGAACAGCATAAAAGTTGCATAGTTCTCCATAAAAAATAACTTTGAAATTAAAGATGGACTAATAGCAACTAGACTTTATTCTTATTACTTAATTATACTGTTTTACACGGAGAAAGCGCGCAGTGCTATGATGTTCAACTAATATTCAACACTCGCCTCCATGGTTATTTACCATCTCATATCCAACGCGCGCTTTTGGAATAATTGTTAGTTGTAAAAGGAAGTTTAAAATCTTCACAACACTAGATAGCCATTATTCCTTTTATTTCAGCTGAAGAGGTTTCTAAACGATAAAAAATTTCCCGTTCTAGCAAGCTTTTTACAAACTCTAAAACGTTGTCTTGCTGCGTAAGAGTACTTGAAATATGTCAGCTTTTCTTTCATAAGCCTTTAGAAAATATTGAGCCTTCTTTTAAGTTCAATTCAAGGCGTTTTGAATGATAAACCGAACATTTGGTATAAAACCAATCTTTCACAGTGGAACAAAGGAACATTAACGAAATACTCAAGAGAGATTATAATAGAAGGTTCATTAGAAATTATATAAAGAGAGAAAGGTCTATGTTAACCATAAAGAACTATGGCGTTACCACTCTGGTTCTATGTTGCTTTAATAACAGTTTGCACTGTTAATGCAATTTCAAGTGTTGCATCAGTTTCCTTGAACGGACTGATAATGTTTACCATTAGAAAGAGTCCTCTTCACAAACCGACGTTCGTTCTCCTTTTCGCATTGGCTTTGAATGACTTTGTGACTGGTTTTGTTGTTCAACCTATGTTCATTTGGAGAACGATTGAAAGGACTGGCACAGGGACATCACTTTTATTTATCTGGGTTGATAAGATCGAAATTATCATCCGTGTATCTTCCATCACAATAACGGTTCTCCTTCATACCGCCGTAAGTTTTGATCGATTCCTAGCGTTGCACCTGAAGACAAGATACCGGTCCATTGTTACGATTAAGCGCTCCTTTGTGGTTTGTTTATTGCTGTGGGTCTGCGGACATACAGTTTCTGTGGCTGGTGTGTTTAGCAAGATTCGGGGGTTTCCTGAACTTCATTTGATCTGTATGCTTATCTGTCTTCTCCTTACTGTTATATTATTCATCGCCAACAGCCGAACATTGGTTAGACAGCAACGAATTAAAGTTGGCGATAACTGTAACGAGCAGCCCAATTCATCAGGGAACGGAGAAAATCAAACACGATTTGACTTCTCCCGGTACAGCAAGACTCTTGCCAGCTTGAAATTCGCTTTCGGTGCTTATATTGTTTTTTACCTTCCCATGGTTTTTGTTGCTATCGTAAATTCGACTATACCTCACAACATTTCGCTGGGTTTCCTAATTGGAGTAATTGCATGTACAATAACTTTCACTAACTCTGCCGTGAGCCCTTTGTTATATTACTGGAAGTTGCCAGGAGTGCGTCGTGAGTTCAAACGCCTATTTAGGTTTTTCTCTTAGTGATAATCTAACAATCTTAGTGCCTAGAATAAGGATTTGGGGAAGGATTTTTTTATCCGACGCACAGGGAAATTATAAATCTTGTTTATTATTTCTGTAAAATTTATATTATCCAAGAACTCACAAAATTGTAAAAACAACTGGAGCTTGTAATGTTTCACTGGAAATATAAATTGCGTTTTTGCTGACGAATATATTGGACTTATGTTTCAATAAAAAAATTTTCATTGATTGCAAATCGTGAATGTTTTGGATCCATTGCACCTCGGCAGCTTGGCCTCGCGCAATCGTTCATAAGTTGGATGATTTTTGAAGGGTTTGTCGCATTTTCTCATCAGAGGTATCCCGACAGCCCTCCCCTCTTTTCACGCCTCTCCCTAGAAATTAAGCACCTGCAATTGAATTAAAGCTTAAAAAAACATTTATATCATTGTAAACATCAAACTATGCAATTTCTTTGAATGAAATCTAAAATAGTTATTTTAAGTTCCTCTTAAGCCAACTGAGCCATGATAAAAATTACACAATTTTATATATATAGGGAGATAACATGAAAGGGGTATCATGGGGTAAAGGTTACAAGTAGAGAATAAAGTTAAGCCATTATATCGCTCTATATACTAAATGAAAACCCAGGAGTCTACAAATGGCACATAGGGACAATGTCATACGAGGCCTGCTCACGTGACAGTGATCAGCGTTCCTCGACTGATCTTCTGAAGAGTTGTTTAATCCATCAAAAAATATGAATTGTCGGTGTTTCTGGTCATTTGCCGGTGCCTGAGCTCATCATTAAAAGCGAAGAAGGCTTAAACCTTGCCAATTTCGAAGACCTGTTTATTGGCACTGTGAACTGACAAAAACTAAAGTTTGTTCCGGTCAAATAGATCGGTCAGCAGTTTGTCAATCATGGCCTAAGGGGGCGGAAATGACAAATGTACCTGATCTCGAAAGCTGCAATCTGCATCCTTGCGATTTCTGCCAAACGGTAGATCTACAGGGATGGTTTTTTTGGCAGAATGCAGACCTGGTCCGAGACTTATAAAAGAAATCTCTAATGCTGGGGGTATTGGGTTTGTCCAGCGCAAAAATTTCCCAAGTTTCCCAGAATGCAATGCGCAAACCGCAAGAATGTTGGAGGGAGTTTGTAAACTGAATTGTTGTTGAGCGATGGTTTCTTTGAGTGAAAAAAAAACAACCAAACAACAACAACATACAGTGTACGGGAGCAGAGCAAAATGTGCTGTTAGGTTTCACTGAATTTCGTGTTCTCCTCTAGAGATTATAATCATTTTAATAGAGGTTTCAGGCGGTTATGTTTGCAGGTAAGTCACGAAATTTAATGTCGTTAAATTGCGCTCTTTTTCAATGCCGTTAAGTCTTCTAAGTTTCTTCCCTGTTTTTCTTAAACAGAATGTCGAATTGGTTTGTTTATTTTACCTAGTTCTTACAATGTCTGAGAAACTCATTCGCCTGTTTTTTTTTAAAAAAACAAAAAAAAGGGAGTCCAAACTTTGACGTGGCTATTAAGAAGTTTGCTTTTGTCGCCGGCACAAGAGACATAAAAAAGACAAAACAATCTACATTCTTAAGCATCGCACAATTCCGTTAGGATTTCCGACTCCTAGATATTCCTTCACTTTTACTTTGGAGAAACAAGCTATTTCTATTAAACCGATGGAAATTTGAGCGCGCTAAACTTAATTATTTAGTAACGAAATTAACACTGTTGCTCAACGCTTGCGATCATATTTCCATGATAAAACAATAAAACAGCAAAATCTGTTTCGAACACATCTAACCTCTTATTCACGTATGTATATGAGTTATATAGAATTCGCTCTTGGAGGTCCAATTATTAAAGTAAATCGGAATTTTCAATTTGGTACTTAGATCTTAGATACGAGCAAAACAATTCGATTCAATCAAGACAGGGAAGATTTAAATTTGTGTTTGTCTTAAAAATATGTAGGTAGTTTCGATCGCAAGAATCTTGGAAATTCACCTTGTGGTGTTCGTCAAAATAGTAAGTTCGTAAAACAACTCTGCACTACCACCCCCACCCCAACCCCCTATTCACTGGAATCTTTACCGTGTTGCCAAGTTAACAGAATAACGCGATTTTTGAACTTGTTTCATAATGTGTAGAGTTAAAATTGCATAAATGTGCTAAAAGGAAAGGATTGTTCAAGATGTTGAATACTCTGTCATAATTGTAGAATACCCCTTTCCTGTTAATTTGCTTCATATATATATGTGGAATAAAAAATAAGTATACACTCCCGAAAAATTATTATATGCCCCAAGCGGCAATCCAATCCAGGTCTCCCTGTATTCTAGTCTGGAGTGCTAACCTCTATATACCCGATCAGACACCGCTACGCTGGCAACGTAGCAGTTTCATTATTAGTTAGATTGGGTGATGATGAGGTGAAAGAGAAATTTGATGAAAAAACAAAAACCTAGAGGAGTTTTTGTTTAAATTTGAAGATAACAATGGTAATGTGTGTTTTAAGGTGCACACATTTATGCTTCCAACTGAGCCCGACAAACCAAGCTGCATTGCTTCCAAGTGTAAGAAGAGTCAAGCTGGATAATGTTTGGTTAGGCAACTGCAGCCCCTAACTCCACAGAGCTTCGACGAACGGCTTAACCATTTAGATTGCAGAATATCTGATTGACTCAACTAACAACAGAAGTACGTAAGCTTCAGTATAAAAGCTGTTATCGTTTCGGGGGGGGGGGTAAAGAAGCACTTAACAAAATGTTACCTTTTAGAGAATGTTGGCTAAAAATAAAGCACTCTCCATCGCTTCCCATGATCATAAAAGTAAAACATCTCTAGTGGTCGCCATAATGTACGGAGAAAAAAGTCAAATGCATATTTAAAATAATCAATATGCAAATTATTGGGCAGGACAATCAGCGCTCTTGATCAGATTTAGGACATATTGACGACGTCATTATTGAATTACCATTAAGCAAGATTGGCACAATGAAACGGCTGTAGCTCTCTCCGTAAACTGAAAAAAGGTAAAAACTTCACTATATCTCAGTACTATATACGTCTGATTTTTGTTGTGAAAGCTGTTTTGTTTGCTGGAAATGAAAACTTCATTAAAAATCTTTGATTTTCTGGTCAAAAAACGACGCAAAACGATATTTTTTCAATTTTTGCACTTCAACTAATGATATTGTGCCAAAATAACAGTTTATTCTTGCATCACTGGCCTTTTAAACTTAAAGAAACTACTAAAGTTTGCTTTAAAACCAAAGTCGAATCATCTTTCTTTGGCTTAGCAAAGATTGAATTTGTTAACTTAGTAAGTATTCCAGTAGCTGTTGAGGGCGGTATAGCTGGAAAAGGGTTAAAATTCTCACCGTCTTTATTAAAAACAATCCTGGAAGTTCAAAAAAACGACGTATGCAAGTTCTGTGATAAACTATACAAGCAACAGCAATTGCAAGGCGATTGACGTATCTTTAGCTGGGTGAATAGCCAGTACTTTAATTTATGATATGGTTGGACCAAAAATTTATAGATAAGCTTTCTGACATCATGATTCACTTGCTTCACAGATTCTGCTTTACACTTGTTTAACTATTATAAACTACCTTTTTTCTTAATATCAATTTTCGTTCTATTTCTGCTGTACGTGAAGAATTATCGGATGAAAAATCTACTGTAGCACCTTTTTCAGTTGCTACTTGGACAGAGAATATACGCTAGTCAGGAGCATAAAGACCATTCTCCAATAATATGGCATGAACATTTCCGTTATTATCCTGTAGGTAAAATCTGGCTGTTCCCTTTTGCAGAGCAAATTCAATATAATGGTTGCTTGGAATTAAATATTCTTTTTAAAAGAAACAAACTTTGATTCATCATTCACAATATGTGCAGTTGCACCACAATAACCTAACCAGTAAATTAGCATTTTCTAGTTCATTGGTTTCTGTGTCAGGGTCTACACGAACTTTAAAGTAAAAATTGACTTTCTCAGTATTATTATCAGAAAAATCTGTTTTTTCCTCACTATACCATTATTAGCACTTTCACCTTTTGCATTATTTCTACAAAATTTAATATCGTGTGTTTTTGACTTACAAATATCACACCATCTCTTTAGTTTAGATGCAGCAGACTTATGTCCCATTTCCCACATGGGTAACAAACAATCTGTTTAAGAGACTTTTTCACTTCTGCTTTCATTATGCTATCATTTTTGGTATTTGAATATTTTGAAAAGTAGGTTGGGTATCTTTTTGTGTTACAACTGTTTTGAATGCATTGAAGGATGACGGAAGACCAAGGTGTGCTATGGTATTAAAATACCATACCAATCAAAAGAGAATCACTAATTATTTCACTTAAACATTTTATTGCATCTACTGCAGCTCAGCACGAATAGATAGTCGCGGTTGTAGTTTCTTCTCTACCTTTTTCAAGTGTGGTGAGTTCAGAATAGAAAGCAATAATGATCGGTTTCCTTTGACTCATGTAATGTTCTCTCAATATTTGTAACGATTTTTTGCCATCGTCCTTGGCATCTTGCATCACTAAAGCCAAACGTCGGTCATCGAGTAACTGTATACAATAGCTGTCATTATTTTTGTTTGGGGGGCGAGATGATGGTTGAAATCATTGGTGAAGACATGAAGCAGTTCGAATGGCATTCGTGGGGTCCCGCGTCCTTCCTTTACTCTTATTATGTAGAGAGTACTCTTATCATGCAATTCTAGGGAAAAGCAGTCAAAACCCAGCCAAATCAGCTGAAACTCTATTAGAGATTAAAAGAAGGCCTCAACAACACACTGAGTAAGTTTCAAACAATTTTATTTTGGAAAAATTTAAAGTTAAAAATTAGTGAACATTTATATTGAGTAACATACAATATATAAGCTATAGTAAATCGCCTAGAAAAGTAAGCTTGGGTCTCCTGTGGAGAAATATGCGTTGTGATTCAGATTAATATGAATTTATTAAGCCAAATGTTCAGATAACAATAGACTCAAAATGGCAACACTTAACGTTAGAAATGAACTAATATCTACTTGCAGACATTCTAAGAAATTTCTGTCAAAATAGGACGCACTTGTTTAACTTATTATCCCTCAAATCTTATCTCAGAATGTAACTTCAAAGTGCATTGTTCTGTATTTTCAAATTTTATATATTTCTGTGTCAGTTACTTTTGACAGTTGCCCGATGATTGCTTCGCAAGAGGCATGAAACCCTGAGTAGCAATAAAATGTTATCGACCAAATAATCTAAATCTAAAAATCTTATATATATATATATATATATATATAATATTTTCAAATAGAAATTTACAGCATTGACGTTGCAATACAGATCTGTTTCGAGAGGACCGAAGTCCTCTCTCCTCAGGCGCTAATACACGAGTGAATAATATATATATATATATAATTATATATATATCAAAACTATAGCAATCAAAAGAAAATCACTAAATATTTCACCTAAACATTTTAATGCATCTTCTGCAGCTTTAGCACGAAGATAGTCGGTTGTAGTGTTTGTTCTCTACCTTTTTTAAGTGTGATGAGTTCAGTATAGAAAGCAATAGTGATCGGTTTCCTTTGACTCATGTAATGTTCTCTCAATATTTGTAAAGATTTTTTGCCATCGTCCTTGGCATCTCGCATCACTAAAGCCAAATTTCGGTCATCGAGTAACTGTATCAACTCGGCATAAAGGTCTACGTTCTTTGTCGCATCTGGTTCAGCTTCTTCCAACTCTTTCTTCAATTTCAAGGTGTGAAGGTATTCATAAAAAAATATCACCCACTATTCATATTACCATTCATCACCGTAAGAAATAGGTCTTCTCTGCAGCAAATAACCGTTTAGGTTTAAAATTGGCATGTTGCATATAAGTCAACAGTGAAACAACTTTTAACAAACACAAATATATAGGCGTGAAACATACCTCCGCCATCTTGGAGACATGTAGAAAAATATATAGCCTCGTTCTCGTGATGCAAACATGAAAAATATAAGAGGGAATGTTTGTATTCTAACAAAAACAACAGGAGTTTGTAATGTTGGTATGTCCTCGAAATTTTCACTGGAAACATAGATTTCGTTCTTTACTGACAAATAAATGGGAATGTCTACTTATGTTTGAATCAAAACTGCTCAATCTAATATGATTGCCAAACTAGAATTCAAGTTTTTGGGACCTTTGCACCTCGCCAGCTTGGCCTAGCATGTTTTTCTTAAGTTGGATGATCTTTGAAAATTCTGTCGCATCTTCTTGTCCTGGCTGAGATATCCCGACACCCCTCCCCTCTTATCACGCCTCCCTCTACCTTAGTTTCCCCTCCCATCTCCTCCTATTCTTTACACTTTAGTTCACCTTAGAAATTCAGCACTTGCAATTGAAAACTTAAAAAAACATTTACATTATTTTAAACATCAAATTCTGCAAATTAAAGCTCAAAACCTTATTTTTTACCTTTAATAAACTTCTCTGCGATGTCATGTAAAATGTTACTAAAGGGTCAAAATTTTATCAAACTCACAATGAGTTTTACGAAAATTGCTACTGTTTTAATAATATGTACGTTTCGGCAAGCCTCATGTGCCATCATCAAAACTATCATATTTTGAAACAGCTTAATTGAATCCGCAGATGTAAAGCATGGCGTCATGTGGATGCTTTAAAGCAATTGATTTTGCAGAAAAAAATCAAAGAGGCTTTATACCTTTGTGACAAACCTAATATAATTCTATAGGTCAATCATGTTAATTTGAAATTAATTTTGTTAAAAGTTTCATAACTTCATTGAATACAATTTTCTCATAAATTATATTTCACTACCAATTAGCACTGTATTAACTTCTCATGGTGCATGGCAAAAGACTTGCTGAAACATGTATGGTATTAAAATTGTGGCAATTTTCTTAAAATCAGTTGCGAGTATGATATTATATATCTAGACCCTTTGCCTTTGGAAACATTTTGTACTCAGTTGCTTTTAGGAAACTGGGCCATGCCAAAATTTAAACAACTTTATATCTTTTCTAGATTAAATATTGGATGTGAATTGAATTTGAATGTGACGGATTTCGGGAGAATTACAGCATACCTTATTGTGATAGGTTGTTAGTCAGGTTGGCATTTTGGTCATCACTACGACCCTGGCTGAGATTTGTCGATCTCGATATGACTCCGAGGTACTCCGGTTTTCCAACCTTTGCAAAGTCAACTTTCACGCCAAGATCTGAGCCGTCGAGTGTTTAAACATTAGCCTCTGGCTAGGAACAACGGGTAACCACTTTCTTCCCAACTGACGTTCAATAACGTATTTATTATTCAGTTATCATTTATTTATGCATGTGAACAGGCTGAAAAGATAATTTAATAATATCCAACGCGCGCTCTTGGAACAATTGCTAACTATAAAAAAAAATTGAATCAAAATCTTTACGACACTAGAAAGCCATTATACTTTTATTTCAGCTGAAGAGGATTCTAAACGACCAAAATTTTCCCATTTCAGCATCCTTTATATAAACTCTTAAAACTTGTCTTGCTTTTTAAGAGTACTTGAAATCAGTGTCGGCTTTTCTTTCATAAACCTTAAGAAAAGTTTGAGCCTTGCTTTTAAGTTCAATTCAAGGTGTTTTGAATGACAAATTTAACATGTGGTATAAAACCTATCCTTCACATTGGAACAAAAGAAACACTTGAAAAATATTCAAGAGAGATACAAAAAAAAAGATTTTAAAAGAAGGTTCATTAGAAAATATATAAAGAGAGAAAGGTCTATGTTAACCATAAAGAACTATGGCGTTACCACACTGGTTGTATGTTGCTTTAATAACAGTTTACAGTGTTAATGCAGTTTCATGTGTTGCATCAGTTGCCTTGAATGGACTTTTAATGTTTACTATTAGAAAGAGTCCTTCTCTTCACAAACCGACGTTCGTTCTCCTTTTCGCATTGGCTTTGAATGACTTTGTGACTGGCTTTGTTGTTCAACCTATGTTCATTTGGAGAATGACTGAAAGATTTGGAAAAGGTAAATCACTTTTATTTATCTGGGAAGATAAAATAGAAATTATCCTTCATACCGCCGTAAGTTTTGATCGATTCCTAGCGTTGCACCTGAAGACAAGATACCTTTCCATGGTTAAGATTAAGCGCTCGTTCGCGGTTTGCCTATTGCTTTGGATCAGCGGAATTACAGCTTCTGTAGCTGGTGTGTTTAGCAAGATTGGGGGATTTCCTGAACTTCGTTTGATCTGTCTGCTCATCTGTATTCTCCTTACTGTTACATTATTCATCGCCAACAGCCGAACACTGGTTACACAACAACGAATTAAAGTTAACGATAGCTGTAACGAGCAGCCCAATTCATCCGGGAACGGAGAAAATCAAACACGATTTGACTTCGCACGGTACAGCAAGATTCTTGCCAGCACCGAAATTCGCTTTCGGTGCTTTTATCGTTTTTTACCTTCCCATGGTTTTTGCTGCTATCGTAAAGTCGATTGAGCCTCAAAAAATTCCGCTGGGTCTCTTAATTACAGTAATTGCATGTACAATAACTTTCACTAATTCTGCCGTGAGCCCTTTGTTATATTACTGGAAGTTGCCAGGAGTGCGTCGTGAGTTCAGACGCATATTTAGCAGGTTTTTCTCTTAGTGATAATCTAACAATCTTAGTGCCTAGAATAAGGATCTGGGGAAGGATTTTTTTTGTCCGATTCACAGGGAAATTATAAATCTTGTTTATTATTTCTGTAAATTTATATTATCCAAGAACTCTGTAGCAAAATTATAAAAACAACAGGAGCTTGTAATGTTTCACTGGAAATATAAATTGAGTTTTTGCTGACGTATATATTGGACTGTCTTCTTATGTTTCAATAAAAACTGTTCAATGATTGCCAATCGTGATTGTTTTGGATCCATTGCACCACGGCAACTTGGCCTTGCGCAATTATACTTAAGTTGGATGATCTTTGAAAGGTTTGTCGCATTTTCTCATCAGAGGTATCCCGACAGCCCTCCCTTCTTATCACGCCTCTCCCTAGAAATTAAGCACTTGCAATTGAAAGCTTACAAAAATTTACATCGTTTTAAACACTAAACTTTGCAATTTCTTTGAATGAAATCTAAAATAGTCTTTTTAAGTTCTTTTTAAAAACTGAGCTATGATAAAAATTACACAATTA